>VXBI01000292.1:0-142471 GCA_013397375.1 Toxostoma redivivum | reverse complement strand
TTTTTTTTTTTTTATTTCTTTCTATAATAAGGTAATGCAAACAAGCACTTAAGAAAATTTAGGTTTGGAAAGCACTAAAGCATTTCATCCCCATTGAAATTAGTGATAATAAACACCTGATTCTCTGCTTTGGCATTCTGTGTGAATTCCAGTTGTACTAATAACTTCAAAAATCTGGTCCTAAGTGAATAAATATAATGTTCTGTCTTTTTAACTATATACCATTATACTGTCTTCAAATCTACTCTGGAGCAAGCTCTGTCTCTTTTCTATGAGCAGCTCAAATCTTCTGGATTCTGAATACAGTTTGGGTTGCCATTTGGTACAAATAAACCAGAATATTGCTGAATATGTGTTCTGGAGCCTGGGGTACTTGCTTACAGATTACTTTGCAATCAGCTTGGTATTTTTGATAGAAATGAGTTTGCATCAACATTTATCCTTTTCAGCTTTAAACGTAACAGCAAGACTCATGAGAACAGAAACAAAAACTTTGCAAATGTTAAAGGAATAAAGCACCTGGCAGAGACTTTTAACATGCTTAGGAAGAACATATCCCACTGGACATGACCATTTTGTTGCTGGGGAAAAAGAATTGTTAATTCTTCTTTTAAGACATTTCATAAGATTATAGACACATGTACTGTCTTATTAGTGAAGAACTAAGACTTGTTCAAGTATACAGTTAAGTGTACAATCATGGAGTCATTAAAGTTAGAAAAGACCTCCAAAATCATTGAGTACAACCTTATGTAATCATATAATTCAAAAAGAGTTCAAGCCATGCCAACCCAGATTATATACTCTGTATCCAAAACAGACCACTTCCTCCGAGTAGAGATCTTCCCCCCTCACCTGAAAGCAGAAATCAAATTCCTTTCTTCTACTACTTTCTCCTCAAAACCCTAACTTATGGTCTCTGTGATCCACACCAATGGATGTGGAGAGAAGGTGGGAGGGATTCAATAGTGCACCCTTTTCAGACTCCACAGAACATTCCATGAAGGACCATATTTCTGGACAAGAATATTTTCAGCTCAAAAGGACATTTGAGGGTAAAAAAGTCTTCTTGCTTTTCCTGAAGTGCAAAGTACAAAATATGAGTTAACTGCAGTGGTTTAGAGAGAACCCAATGTGAGAAATGGCTGATTTGTTAGCCATACTATTTGTATTCTGCTTTCCTAGCATAAATGAAACCTATCAATCCAACAATCACAAAAACTTGAAGCTTGCTTTTTTATTTTAAGATCATGGAAAACTACCATTATTATTAATATTGCAGTGGTAACACTGGTCAGAGGTTTTAGTAACTGTGGCTTGATTTTTCTCGCAGTGTTGCAGACCATAAAAAGAAAGGATGAGAATCATGCAAATTACTTTGTGCTCATCAGTAGTGCTGTAACTACTGCTCTTGGTGGCATCTGTACAGGAAGGTTGTAAGGCAAGATTTAGTGACAATACAGTGGAGAAATACATAGTGGAGAAAAAAGAGATAGTTACAAGATAGTTATAGGAAGGACATGATACACTTTTACTTTCTTTTGTTAATCTGTGATTTTAATTAATTCACATGAACAAGAAATATTAATTATTAATTACTAACAGGTCAGTTGTTATATCATAGTCTTTATAAATCTTCTACTGAAATTGTGTCCCAGATAATTCCTCAAACATGATTTGAGAATTAAGTAGCTTTTATAGAAATCTATTTGGGGAATTTTTCCGTTAAGTCTCTTTAGAATTGCTAAATACCTTTTCTATGCCAAAAGACAACAAAACTTCACTTTATAACATTGGGCAGAAAGGTATTTGAGGGCTATAAAAGAGTAAAGGCTCAGTAATCAGCACACAGTCAGGGGATTGGGACTTCATTGCCTTTTAATTAGTGAGAGAACAGGTTTGTGCATAGATATTCCTGGGAAACAGGAGAAATGGCAGGGAACTATGGAATGAACTAATTTGTGTATTATTTAAACAATGTGAACAACTCATTTACTTCAGGGTCTGTGTAAAACTATTACTATTTCTTCTCTATATGCATGCAAACTATTGATACATATATGTCTGAAGGGAAAAAAAAGAAAAAAATAGACAATAAATATATTTTGCATCACAAAGTCCTCCACGCTGTTAAATTCATCTGTAGTATTTTGTGATGAGAAAAAAAAAGTTCCTAATATAAGCTGCATATAATATGTTGTTTTTTTTTAACTAAGCAGAGTTATTTTTCATTTCTTCTAACTGCTAGTTTTGTTTTCCATTCAGCCCCCTCATGCATCTTTATGACTAACAACACTGAATGCTGTGATAAAGACTAATTTTAAAATTTTATTTCTGTTTTATAATTTCCATCATTCTGTCCTCCCAGTAAAAATATTGATTGCTTGAATTTTTTTCTTAAAAAAAAAATCAAGGAAAGCATGTTTCCTTTTCATTACTAAAAAGTATTACTTCTTCTCATGTTTATATTTAAATATGACTTATAAAAAATAATAAAGAAATGAGGTAGACTGAAGCAGCAAGTGGCGATCTCTAACTCTACATTTAGCACAAACTCCCAGTATGAGTGTATTCATAATTTTACAGATTTCCCATCAGTGAAAAGTGATCAATATTGGGTATGTAGTGCTGGACATCCAACATTCAATATCTGGTCACCTGAAAAACAGGACCCACCAGATGTATGGAGCCAAGAAACCATTGCTTGTCCAGTTTGTGGTTAAAGCAGCTAACAGTGCTAGTTGGAAAAGAAAGCCTCACTAATAAAGTAAATTAAATCATTACATGGGAAAACCTGCCTGTTCCATACTGCTTTTGCCTGGTGCCACAGCCCCAGGTGCCCTCCTGGCCACAAGGTCATGGGAGGGATGGAATTTCATCAAGCTGCCATTGTCCCAAAGGCATGTCCAGAAGGATGCATCCATCATGGCAGGTCCCTGCCTCCTCATGCTTGGGTCACTTTTGTTTATCTGCCCAGACATACAACCAGGCATGTATGATTATGGAGAAAAAAAAATTCCCCCAATAAGTGGAAGACAAGCAGAGAAAATGAAACATGTTTCTGTTAAATACAATAGCTAAATGAACCATGCATGACCAAGAAACCCAAAAGTCCTTGGGACCCTGGAATAGAACCACTCTGATGAGACAGAGCTGTGTACTTATGTCTAAAGCTGAAAGCAAGCTTTCACACCCTGACTTTTATTTACTCCTTCAGCTGTTTAATTCTCCCAACTCTCTTAATAATGTTGAACATCTGGAGCTGGATTCAAATTTAAGGATAACCACATATAAGCTTCATAGTCACAGGAGCACAAAGAGAAAAAGAAAATATTTTAGTACTTTTGGAGTCAGCCAGTCTCCAGAACAGAGGACCAAAGCATATGGCATATACCTCGAAGAAATGATGTATTTTTTAATGGACTTTTCTTGTGAGTTTTCTCCTTAAAAAATAAAAGAAAACACAACTTAGACTTTGTAAGACTTACAAAGTAAAGATAGCCTGCTGGCATATTATGAAAAAATCATCATAAATGTTCCCACAGAGTTAGAACTGGATTAAAATTAATTTCTAAGAGATTCATCAATTTAACAAGCCAGATCAATTTAGTAGAACAACTGTTTTATAGCTTCCAGTATCCTTTAGGAACTTTCTATTTTAACTAATTGCTACATCATTTGCTAAATTGAAAGGATTCATTTAAGATGGGATCTTTTCCATTATCAAAAATATTCATTAACAGTAATTTTCATAGCAAGTGAATTCCAAAAGTTCCATTTCTGAGAAATGAATTTTAAAATTCTTGTGACTATTTGCTACTTATACTCTTGGTGGCATCAATCCAGGAGGAAATCAGAAAAAAAAATGTACCATTGACTTACACTATCAATCTAATAGAGTAAGATAGAATGTGGATTGAATTTTAGGTTCTATATATTTTTTAATCTAGAAAATAAAATAACCTAGTAGACTAAATTTAATATAGAAGTGATGCTAGAGAATATTGTTCAAGTTTTAGATACTAACTTATTCATCAGCAAATTATTGGTTTCCCCTAAAACATGAATTAAACTTTTATTTTCAACCACAGAACACTGTTATGCTTGAATTTTAGCAGAGATACTATTTTAATTCTATTATGAGATACCAATTCACTTTTCTTAAGAAACTAGGAAGAAAAGCCTTTCATTTTGTTGAAAGTAATTCAAGTTATTGTGTTCTCACTGGCTGTTGTTACTCAAGGCTACTTAGGGATGTATATGAGGAGGAAAAATAGCAACACAGCCACAATATATTCTCCTATCCCCTGAAAAACTACAATTCAAGGGGTATTCCTGAGACAGCTGAAAGTATTTCTATTATTTTTAATGACTCTCAACTGGCTTTTTCCCTTTATGAAGTTGTTAGGTTGGTTTCAAACCTGTATTGGCATTTCACACTCAGAGCATTCTGCACAAAAACTTCACAGCTTAATTGATCATTACATGGATAACTATTTCCTTGTACTGAAGATGTTCTCTCCGAGTTTCTTTTGATGAATCCCTTAGTTATGTCTCCTAAAGCAATGTGAAATATTCACATAACTTAAGACGTACCAAGTCAAATTGCTCTCTAATATTTTAGTGAAGGTGTATTATTTCTATTTTCTCAGCTAGATAGAGAAGTGTCTGCCTTATCTAACAGCGGAAAAAAATTGAAAATATTAAACAAAAGGAAGATCAACATGTCTCTAGACTCTCAAGTTCCCAAATACTTTTACAAGAAGTACCCAAAATTATATGATACATATGGAATGAAAAATAAAAAAATCACTTTTTTTTTTTAAATAACTCTGATAACAAATTCACACAAATTTTATTTTGTAATACTAGACATGATCTTACTTGTTTGTTCTATATGCATGAGTCCACATGGAGAGTCACAAACTTTTGTTTTCTTAAAAGGTATATACTAAATCATAACTTTAAAAACAATTCTATATTGGAAAGATAACATGTCCCAAAAATGGTGACAAAAACCCTACAGGATCTTGTGATGAATTTTTATTTTGCTGTAAAGAAGATACATACTTTTAAGATTAAATATTCAGGACAAAATTTCAAAGTAAATGACAGTGCAAAACAAGTCACATTCAAGATGTTCTAATGATTTATTCTCCAAATATGCTTATACTTTTCATAGCAATTACTTTTCAAATAGTAATTTTGACATTCATTGGTTAAGCATATGTAATTTTTACCTTCTTTTGAACACATTCCTCACAAACCACATCACATAAATATTTGCTCGGTGCTTCAGCTGGAAATCACCTCGAGTCATTGCTCCCTCTAGAGCAATCTGAAGTAAATTTTCCCACTCTAACATTTCCCCCATGCATTGACTCTGACCGCTCTTTTTAGCAGCAACTCTCTGTTCTAAACACCAGGTGTGTCTAACTCAGGTCCTTCTGTAAAAAGGCAGCAACCAAAATCAGATGCATCACAAAGGGAATTTCAGGACTTTGGCCAAAAATTTTGTCTGGTGAGGGAGGAAAATATTTTAGTATTTTTTTCTCCTACAGCCTTTTTTATGCTTTTTCCCCCATCCCCTTCTAATTCTAGAGTAACTATTTAAAGTACATTCTGGGTGATTTTGACCTACATGTAAACATTTTGAATTTAGGGAAAAATGTTTAAATTGACCCTTCTAAACTTTCATCTCAGCATGGTCTCCTACTGAATACCACATGTCTGAATTATTTCTGCTTTCATAATCTGAATAATTTCTTTCTCTCCTGGCACAAGTTTTGGGTTTAATTTCTGCGTTGAAAATATATTTTTGCAAGAGCTCTAAGGGACTGTAAAGAATCAATAAACAACAGCTCAGACCAAATTGAAAGAGGATCTAGATGTTTAAACAGGAAGATCACAGCAGGCAGCAAGCCTGGTAAGGCCCTCTTGGTGCATACAGGAAAAGCTGTGCCTGAGCAGAGGCTGTGTGTAAAATGTTAAATTTTGATCCACTGGTCACTTTCTCATTCCAGACCCATTTTTCTGGTGCTGCTTCTCTGCTTCATCCCCCTGACAAAGCACTAACCATCAACTTCAGTCACATTCACATGAAAACCTGACAGAAATACAGAATTTTTGGAAATACATTCGCTACTTCTACCTCCATCAGTTTGACTATTGTTCCAATTCTATTAAAAACTGGTATTACAGGGAAAAAAATTTAAAAGCACCTTAAAATCTTTCACAGAGAAGTTAAACCCAAAATCTTTGAAAGCCAAAGTTTCCTATTCATCTATACATAATGGATGTTGGTGGAAAATTGTTTTTGCTTCTTCTTTCTAGATTTTCTAATCTATTTCCAAACCCTTTTTGAGAGAATCCCTCTTTCATTTTTTCTCTATTTTTCATTTTTGCTTTCGAAAACTTGAAAATAAGCCAACACAGAAAAACAATAATCTTTCATTTTTCATGTCCCTGAACAAAATTCTTTCAACTATATACTTTATTATTTTTACCTCATTATAAAAACAATTATTGTATTTTATTTTTTTTCACTATAATTTCAAATTTTGCTGAAACAGATTGCACACAATTGGATTGAGCTTGACAGATGTTTAAATTGGACACATATGCCTAAAGCATTTAAGGTATTGCTCATTAAAGTTATACATATGCCTAAGAGATTTCGTGGATCATGGTTTAATGATAGTTTCTCTCACTCTCAATGAAGACAGTAATAGCACTTAAACACAAGGTCAAGAGGCATTGCTAATATTCACTGCCTTGTTTGCTTTTTTTCATCTTTTCCCCTTTTTTGGAATGAGCTGTAGCACAGTGTCCCCTCACTCTCTCCAAGAGTTGAGATATAATTACATATGCATAGAAACTATTACAAATACATGCTATCCTTCTGCCTCATTAGTCAGAAATCTGAAGGGGAAATGCCACAACTAATATGGCTTAAAACTCACTTGGCTTGATTTTTGTCAAATTTTAATCCTGTTACTTCAAGTGTTTATTAATTAGCATTGCGTGTAGTAATAACTCTTGCATAAATAATAAAATGCAGCTGTTTGTGACCCTCTGAAACACATCAACTCTCCTAAATTATGTTCTCAATTATTATGTATGCTATTAACTTTGATTTTTCTTGTTAAATCACTCATTGCAATTTATTTTATATTACCATGTTGCTGCCAATCATCCCAAAATTAGTTTTTTCCATAAAGAGCAGTTGTGGCCATGTTTCCTTTCAATGTGGTTTATTGTTCACATACTAATTGTCCCTTCAGGCTGTTCCTCTAATCAATATCCTAAGACTGTACATGAACATATGAAGAAAGCTTTGTCCTAACCAGCCTAAATTATGAACAATGTAATAAAGGAAACAGTTATCATTAATAGTTGTCTTTAGTGTATTGAACTGCAGTTAAAGAGTGCAAAGTGAATTCACCACAAAGATTTCAGTCTTACCAGGTCTTCAGCAACATTAAAATGTGTAACAATAAACTCCCTCACCTGTGCAAGTGCATCCTAAAAAATTGTCCACCACCTCAGACTTATTGTCATCTCAAACCAGTGTTGGTCTCTGAGCCAGCCATTAGCCCATGGTTAACAGAGCAATTAACCAAAGAAAACCCAGATCTCCTTGGGAACTGGAAGGAGAAAAATGCAGAGTACTTCTTTTTTTGGACACTGTTTTGTCATGTAAATTTAACTTTTTTTTTTTTTCTTCTTCAAATGGTAAAACATTATCATATCCAGTCTTGGCCTTGCAAATATTTCCTTTACCATCCTTTTCAGCCTACTACCCTTTCAACTGTTGCATGCTCTCCCCATCTGCAAAATCAGATACAAGTACCATCAAATCTCTTTATGAGTGAAGTTAACAACCCTTTTCAAAAGTGATAATGAAGATCTCTGCTTTGTATCATTACATCACATCACACAAAAGGTAGTAGTAAAATGCTGAAGAAATTCCCATGCCTCCATGACACCTCCCACTAAACCAGGTTGCTCAAGGGCTCTGTTCAACCCGGCCTTGAACACTTCCAGGAATGGGGCATCCACACTTTCAGTTCTTTTTTTCTGTTCTGTTTAAATAAAAGCTTTAAAGAATTGCTAAAATGTGTTATTACTATGGATTTTTAAGTTGGATTGGATAACACCATAAATATAACATTATATAATCAAATATCTTTACATGAAAGTAATTTGAAGGGACTTTAAGTGTTCTACCTTTCCATTTAGGGTCAAAATTTATTATTCTGATGTGATCTGTTCCAAAAAAGCCTCTGGGGGTTTAGGATGGAAAAAGGGATAGTCTGAAGCTTAACTTCAGTCTCAGAACCTGACTTATAGCATTCTTATAAGACAGCTATTGCTCACTGCTATTAATTAGGTATCCTGGGTTTTGGAATGTTTCCAGCCTGAAATTTGGTCTCAGAATCATTAATGAGGTCCCAATTATCCTGCTGCGGGGCAAGTGTGAGTTGTGCAGTCACACAGGCTCCACCTTCAGGATGTCTACAGCATTTAATGGACTGTGTAACTTATACAAAATCTTTCCACTTTGTGAGGAGCAGACCAAAAGGTTTAGGTGACTCAGGTAAAAGCTTCAATCTTGTCAGCTGTACACCCAATTCAAAAGATAACAAAACAAAAAATAAGAGTTTTATGCCTATGCAAATGAGTGGGTACCAAATATATTGAGATTTCTTTTCATGTAGAAAATCCTCCAAACTTCTCTATATCATAGCCAACGGTCACATTCACAGTGTGTTCTGTTTATTTAGAGAGTCAATATTTTCTTTATTTTTTTATCTTAAACCAGATTAAAATATCTTTCTCTTCCCCAAATCTATTATTTTATTCATTTAACAATGAAACAAACAATAATTATTAATGAGCCATGGGGCCATTTTACAGCTTTGCAGTTTTTCTCACACTTGCAATAGCCCTTTATAGCAGGTGAATAAGATCTTGAATAAGATCTCATGGTCAAGTTGAAAAATGCTGATTTGTCCTGCTCAAAATTATTTTGATAAAAGCATAATAGGGACTCCTAGGACACAATTCAAACAAGCAAACAAAATTAATAAATTACTTGATTTGGTTCTGAAAATGTACTTTTACAACTTCAAAACAGTCTTTGAAACATTTTCTCCTGCACCTATCCCTCTATTATTCCAGTGCTAATAGAGATGTAACAATCTTGTAAGTCATTCTCCTCCCAAAGAATCTCATGTGATAAAGAAATGTTCAAAATAGTAGATATTGGTGAGAAAAGTTTTGTGAACTGCTGACATGAGATTTTAAGTAGCCCAGTACAGAAGTCAATATTCAGGGTAACATTTTGATTGTCTTGCATAGTTTACAAATCAAAAGGGAAATCACCATAAAAGAAGTAACATGGTCAATTTAACATATTAGTCAGAAGATAGTAGTTGAAAAATTATTAATATTGCAAACAATGATAGAAAATCTATTATGAGAGATAACCTATTATGATAGATAATCTATTTTATTAGCCTTATGCCCTGGGTGGGCTATGGCACTGGGGACAACAGAGATTTCAAAATCCCAGGGTTTATTTATCTGAGCTGCTAATCTTCCCTTATCTGCTGCACAGCCTTACAATGCTATCTCTCCAGCTGCCATAGCCCAAGTTCTGAAAGGCATCAGTGGAATTCTCAGACAAACTGGCCTGGGAAGATTATCTGTTGATAGTTTCAGTCTCAGATAGAGATTTTTCTTCATCACTGGCAAGCCACTTCTTAGCTGTATGTGTAAGTACATGAAGCTTTAAAACAAAAAATAAAAACCAGGAAAGCACTGTTCTGGTACCACAGCGAGTTTATTTCATTTGGCAGAATTTAATTTTGCCCTGAAATATACGAGTGTCTGATTCATTAAAAAAAAAAAAATTTAGATTTGTCTGTTATCATATTAATATGCCATTATTACAAAAAAAAAAAAAGCCTAACGAACCAATAAATTATTTTATGGCATTTAAACAGAGCAAGTAGATATTTAAATACCAACTTAACAACAAAAATTTGATTGCTAAGGGAATGAACCTGGACTTGTCCAACAGCTCTGACATATGCTGAAGCATCCAGAGAAAATGCTGACAATACTGATCCAAGTGTGCTGGCACATTGTGCTAAGTCTAGAATGTATCAAACAGTTTCACAACCCAGAGAGAAGGAAAATATAATTACAGAATGGTCAGTTTTGGCTAATGCTTCTATTATAATTTTCACAAAAATCTATAGACAGAATTTCTTTATGAAAAGCTTCCAGTGCTTAAAGCACTTTTACAGCTCTTAAAATCTACATCTTGCTTTCCTCTGATGATGAGGATAATTAATAGTCTCAAACCATGTCAGAACAACTGCACTTTAGGTCTTCACATAGAGAAGAGGAGGAGTGAATCCATTTTTAATTTTCTAAATGATGGAATCAAATTTGTGAAAGAATGTAAAGCAAGGGTAGTTTCTTTATATATGTACAGTCTTCAGGACTGTTCTGAAGAAAAGTTAGGGAATTTTTCCTTCTGTTTTCATTATAAACCACAAAATTCCAGTCAGAAATGTGCTCAGTTTTAGCACCACTTTCTTTCTTTTCACCTTTTCTCCCTCGGAGGATGTATCTGAGACACTCTAAATCTTCTGCCAGCAAAAGCAGGAGAGGTCAAAAAACCTCTTAGGTTGTAGGAAAGGCATTCTTGGCAGCAGACATCAGAAATACTGGGCATAAGAATGACAGGATGTAGGAAAAGAGGTAGACCACAAGAAGAAAATATATGCAGAACTCTTGTGACACATTTTAAGTTCTATAAGTAAAGTCATTGATTAGTTACATTTCTGGGTTTCTTTCAAGTAGCTCACAGATATTTTTGTTTACTAACAGAACCATCACAATATTTTATTGACTATTTTCAGCCTTAGACTGCTAGCACATACCCAAGCCATACTCAAACCTATCCACATAACCTTTGCATCATTCATGCCAGAAATTCAACACCAGTGTTGCAGAGTGATTCTTTTTGCAAGAAAAAAAAAGATTATCCAATTTCTTGAAGAGTCTTGAACACAAGAAGACGTATGCATATGAAATCCTAATAGATAGGAAGCTGACCTAGAAGGAAAAGCAGGATTGAATTCAACAGAATCATTCATTCATTAAAATACTGACTCAATTTAAATTCTGATTTCAATTTTACAATGGGGTTGGTTAATTCTTAGTAGATTAGTATTATTTATGTCCATTTATCTCTCTAATGCCACTACACTTTTATTTGTTGCTAACAGTAATGAAAGCAATTGGGCTCCACTCTGTTTTTATGTTAGCTACATAAGAATGACCTTGAGAAAGTACATAAGCAAGACAATCTACTTGAGGACTTTGATGCTCAACCAAGAAACTTTCTGGCCTGATGACAGTACCAAACAGAGATGCAGGACTGAAGCCTTATTCTCTCTTGTCATTCCCTTGTCAGTAAGACAGGGAAGCTAATTCTCTCAGGCTCTGTGACATTCTCAGAATGAAAACCTCTCAGAACTAATAAATGTCCTGAGTTTAGTGTTTACATTAGCAGGGAGCAGGTTCCCTTTGCTGTTAAGCAATTATAAAGAAATCTGCAAACAGCTGACATGCAGTGTACATCCCTTATTCAAAACAATATGTGCGAGCAAAGACCAGGTTTTTATATCTCTTTAGAATATTTTTACAACACCATATGGGGGTTACTAAAAGTTTAATAATTGTTTTATGAATTTTTGTGGTTTTCACTCACTTAATAACAAAGCCAATTACATCTATGAGATCTTCTGAATACTTAGAGGAATGTCTGCCAAAGTTGTGAATCAGAGAAGCAAAATTTATTCAGAAAGTATTATTGAGCACAACATTTGCTTATATATCTGTGGGCATCTTGCTCTGTTTATGCTACTTTACTTAAAAGGTCTAAGACTTTTAGCTTCATCCCTTGGCATTCATATGACAAAGTGCAGCTTCTATTTGCACCTGAATAAATGGGAGACAGTGAGCTGATTATTTCTGACAGTCAGTAAAGAGAGAAGCAAACACACTGGCAGAAATCGATGTGCAGCACTAAGACATGAAGAGGAGCTAAAGGTAACCTGCCTGAAACGGCCAGCCAAGGTACTTTTACCAAGTGTGGAGGAAAGGAAAGCAGCTTAAAACACTATTATCAAATAACCACTTGGTCAAATGTGTCAAATAAATCAAAAGCTAGCAGCAAATAAAAAAATTACCTTAGGAGCCAGTGTGCACGCAGCTTCTTCACGAAGTGACAGTGAAAGATGACACTTACTTAATACAGCATATCTGTTAGTACATGAAGAATGGCAGTTTATTCTAATTATGTTTTTATAAAGTAGCCTTATGTTTCTGCATGAATATTCCTCTGTTTACAGTACCTTGTTTCAAAAGAGTGGTTCTCTAAATGCAAAGTTTACTCTCTCATTCGAATCATATGCTTTGTGTTTATGAAAAATGCTGCTTCTCACTGCAGTATTACCAGATATGTTAATTTTACTGAGAAAATGTAGCTAAAAAGCAGAATCTCTACTTGAGCATAAAAAAAACAATGAAAAAAATCCCAAGAAATAAAACTCATGCTGTGTATGTTTCCATCTCTGATAGCTCATAATGCATTTTAACCACAGGAACCTTCCCATCATGTATTAATTATGGTCTACAAATAAAATCATTATCATTATGTAATGAAAAATGTGAGTAAATTACTTTTAATATCATGTGCAGTAGAAATTCAACAGAAGCCATGCAATTTTTATATTGGCATTTCTCATTATCACATTTGCTCCTACCTGCTGTGGATGTTATTTGGCATTTCTTTTCCCTTCACGACAACAAACAGAGATTTACAGAAAGGTCTCTCAGCATAGTCATGCCTGGCTCTGACATATATTAAAGAATAGTACATCAGCTCTCCAAAAACGATCTCTTTTTGCCCCTGCTCTCTATTCTCTTGCAAGAGCCTTAGAATTTCTATTTGTGCTCAATTGCTCTACTTGAGTGGATAAAACAGCTTGGCAAGCAGGGCTCAGTTAAGCACTTCTAGAGCTTTTGCTAAATAAAACCCCCTTTCTTCTGGCAGTCTGGAAAAAGACCATTGAGTGCACTTCTTCCAGCCAATATAATCTAAGTACATATTGACATACCCATGGACAATTTTGGAAAAACCCTTGCTTAGAAATTTGCCTTGATCTTACACCTTTAAGAATCCCTTGAAGATCCCCTGAAGGGAGGGTGTTCAATACGTTTAACACGAGACTGAAACCTCAGCTTTGATGTTGTGGAATGTCTCCCTGCCAATGCAAAGAAAAGTGGGTTCTGGAGCAAGTATTGATCAAATGTAATGATTAAATCACACCTTCAGGAAATATAATGCAACTGGTTACTGCCACAACAGAGACTATGTGGAACTGGCAGTGCAAATTCCATAAGCAGGGATCTCTACCAGTAAGGACAGGCTTGGAGGGGAGGTGAGTAGGTGTTTCCCTTGGTCTGTACACATCAGATGCTTGGATTGGTCTATAATCAAATTTAGCAATTGGCCCATCAGCAAAACACCTTTACACAAGAATGTAGGGACACACAAAATAAGAAGGAAAGAATATGGGGAGGACTTGGTAGTGGATGGGATTGAATTATTTGGAGCATCCTGTGTTCCTCTAAACTAGAAAATAAGGAGGCATTTGCTGCAGTAAATGATCAGTGTTTCTGTGTTGTAAATGGTTCATAGAAATGTTGACATTACATGTTTCCTGAGGATGCAACATGAAACATCAGCTTAGACTGCATTCTTCTATATGAATTTGATCTCCCCATATACTTTGCCTTCTTTACCTTGGCTAAAGGGAGATCTTTTAATCAACTTCCTGACATAGTAATTTGTAAATGTGCATGGGTGCCCTCTGTGATGTACCTAAGCATTTATTCGTGAGAGAAACAAACATTCCTCAGGAACTGGAAGAGAGACATCAAGTCTCTGGATGACTTGAGAAGAAAAATTTCAAATAGACATTATTGAACTAAAAAAATCCTGGACAAAGAAACTTTACTGACATACAAGGCTAGACTCTCAGCCAAAACTGGGTTTCTTTGCTGTCAATCATGGGTGATGTGAAAGACTCCTAACTGGCAGAAAAATTTGTTAAGTTGTTTTCTGGTCCTGTTGGAATCCAGGAGGATTTTCCCACTAACTTCTTTTGGACTAGCATGCCCTTTAAAATACTGTAAAGATTTGTCATGCCTAAAAGCCCTCAGTGACATGACACAGCATTATCCTGAGTATATCTCTCATCTCCACTGCCTCTGCATTCAGGCACTCTAGGACAGCAGGCACTTGAGAAAGTGTGGAGTATAAAAGGCACTGAAGATCTGACTCGAAGCACAGAAAACAAATGAGCCATGTGAAAAATTTCTCTTTGTCATAACTTTTTGGAATAAATTAAAGATGAAACATTTGTCTGGCTCTACTGCAGATGGTCTGATAAAATATTGTTTTAAGAGACCTTAATCACATGACTAGAGTCATTATAACATAAATTGATTCAGAAGAGATTTAATCAATTTAATAAATTAATTTAATGCTGCTGGGTGTAATTATTATTCTGCATTTATTATGTAGGTTTTTTATTAGCTTAATGGTTTTATACATTTATCAGATTCTCACTGAAGAAAATTTCAGTTACTCGTAAAGAATCTGAACAAATCAGCAATTACTTTTTTTCTTTTAAATGGTTTTATTATAATGACTTGCTATTTTTGCTCTTAGCAGTCATGAGAAATTTCTTCAGTTTCATTGAGAAAATACTCTATCCAAAATCATCTAAAGCCACAAAACAGATTCAGCTGATTGCATTGCACTGTAAATCATGTTTAAATACCTTTATAATACAACAATTCCTCCAGTGGTCTGATGTAATTCAAAAGAATCACTCTCATTTTATACATTCTTTAAATAAAAAAATCATTTTGCCAGTTTTAGAGTAAATGCTAATGCCTTTGACAAACCTTTTAATTTTCATTCTCACTTCTCTAAAGCATGCCTACATCTCTTTTCTAGTCCTGCATGCACATAGCAAAACCATGTAAATTTTATTATTATGGGCCTTTGGTATTTTGTGATTTACTTTAGCTTCTCTTTGAAATAGGAATATTTTCTAAAGAAAATCTTTGCATTTTGAAAATTTGACTGAAAAGATACCCAGCAATTTATAGCAAAGCATTGATTTAAAACTGCTGTTATTTATTGAGGGAGCAGCATTCACACTGTAAAAAGTTCACACAAATTTGGACATGTACAGTTGATCTTAGCTGGGCTTGCTCAAACTGCATTGCATGGGAGGAGCCACTCAGTAAAATTATGTTCTTCAAACTTGCTCCACATGTCCAAAGAATACAGCTTGCAGGAATTTGGCAAAATGTTGTTTTTTTTTTCTACTATCTGCTGGCTTGCCTGATACTCCCCCAGGCATCCTTGTGAAATGCCTGTGGAAACCAAACCAGAGCTGGGGAGCCCCAAAGCTTTCGAAGCTGTGAGAGGAAGAACTGGCAGCTGATCTCTCTTTGGTTGTTCTGCATCCCAAAGCAACCTGTCCCTCCATGGATTAACCTTGCCAGTGCATTATTTACTGCTGTAAATAAAGATGCTACTGCTGCAGCATAGAAAGATAAACAGAAGCTTTTGGAGTTAATAGAGCTCTGTTGCATTTTGCATTCACCACATATTCTGTTTTGACTCCAAGTTCTCTAAATTAACTGACAAAAAAATGACCTGAAGTTGACTTTTGTAAAAAAGGTGAGTGCTCTGAGATACTTCTTTCTCTTGGGAATGGTTTGGGCTTTACATTTACTTTGAGAATTAAATGGTTCTTTTAGGATGATTTCTATTTAGACACAGTTTAAAGCATTAGTAACTTTTAGACAGCAGTTTTAAAAACATTTCTGACATAAAAATGGATTTGTTTGCATGCAGATGAACTCCATAGTAATCTCATCCTTTCCAGGTTGCTATTGCTATAGCCAAGATTAATTAATTGGAAATATTAAAGTTAGGATTAACTCTTGGAATTGATTCAGAAATCATTAGAAAGTTTGTAGCTCTGACGCACAAATAATTATGAACTTCAAAAGTTAACATTATACCAACAATAAGTACTTTTAAAAATCCAAATGGCTTGCAATGGGAAAAGGAACTATAAAATTTATAGACTATAAAACTATAGAAAGTTCTAGATTGTTCCAGTTAGAGTTTAATTTTTGTCCATCTGTTTACATTTCCTTCGTGCAAGAGAATAGGGTTTTCATAAAGTCATTATCTTCATTGTGTAGCTCTCCATCTGACTAGCAAGAACAGTTTTTAACTCCTAGTTTTGTGGTTAAATGGTGAAAAATAACTCCACTCCAATGTAACCAAAGCGAGAACTACTTGAGATGGCTTCCAAAAATGAGGTAATTCTGAAAATTGGGAAAATTTTTAAATCTGGATCAAAATTTCACGAAGGGAAGTTTTCCCAAAAACGTTTCATGGAGAGTCTCTATAAACAAGACAAGAGTCACTGTGAATATTCTCATTTATCCAATGCAAACCTTCCCAAGCATGTGGTGTGAAACACCTCAAAAGATGTTTTTTCCAGAAGACAAACATTGATCCATCTTAGAATAAAACTACCTGATTAAATCATAGCATTTTAATTATAACCAAGGAAGAAAATTATTAGGAATCCTCAAAAAGAAACAAGGGAGCAGGGGAAAACTTTGCTCGTTACAGTGACTGGCTAGCAAGTTTTATTATGAAATTTAAGAAAGAGTAAAGCAAGTTACTATCAATGTGTAACACAAAACAACAAAAAATAAAATCTCCAAGTTGTTGTTTAGGATTGAATGTATCCAAGAAAATAGTGAAAAAAAAATAGGACATTTTCTTTTTCAAGTTTTATTCTTGGAAAGCATTTAAAGACAAAGGAAAGCTACTTAAAAGAAGATTCTGAATTCTAAAAAGACTTGTGACAGCTGGATATTTTTAGAAGCTCTGTATGCTGTTGTTTTAAATCCTTGCCTTTTTTATTAGGTTGAAATTAGTT
This sequence comes from Toxostoma redivivum, assembly GCA_013397375.1. Taxonomy (NCBI): domain Eukaryota; kingdom Metazoa; phylum Chordata; class Aves; order Passeriformes; family Mimidae; genus Toxostoma; species Toxostoma redivivum. The sequence goes on along the minus strand of VXBI01000292.1, from coordinate 125,339 downwards.
AAGTCTTGATTAAGATTTCTTATTTTTGCCTTGACTAATGATATAACAGTTTTCATGAAGAGTCAGAGCTTTCACTTGGAAGGAAAATATTCTTTATCATTCAAGTCAATGTAATTTTAGAAAACAGAAACATATCAAGAATTTTCTATCTCAGTTTCTTTGGAGCAAGATAGCCAAGAGATGGAAAGCACCAAAGGGTGAGTCACAAAATTTACAATTCATAAATAAGATTATCTAATTCACGTTTTCATGGACATATACATGGTGAAACTTATGAAACATTATAATGGACCAATAACAATTATTTCCCATTTATTATCTCATTTCCAAAATGAGGAGGCCTGATAAAAGTTTTGTTGAGGTTCTGTAAGGTAGGAGTTACTAATAACATATATTATTAGAACCCTCCCATCAAAACAGGCAACTGCACAGATGCCTTGGTAGATTATTCTTCCTCTTGGGGTTGAACAAATGTCATTTCTACAGTTTAACACATCATGGCAACCTTTGTCATTTGCACATTAGCAAAAATCCCAAAGTATTAAAAGAAAATGAATCTCACCTTTTTCATGCTCAGCAATTACACCTTAGAATGAAACACCTTGTTACATAGGATGTGATGGGCCTTAAAACAATCACAACGTCAAAAAAGTGAAAGGAAACTATAAATTAAGACCAAAGATGACTTTATATTTAATCTGAGTTGCCTAAAATACCAGCCATACTGCAGAAGAGTTTCCAAGTGTCAGGGGCCAGATCCTGCCCCTATATCCTCCTTAGTGGTGTTAATTTGAGTTGGGCTATATTTTTAAATAGGTAAATATAATTAAATAAGAATCTGAGCTTTGGTAGCTATTATAATTTGAACATGCAGTATGTCTTCAGCTGAATTACCCATTTCAGCTGGCCTAGAAAGAAAAATAGTTCATCATGCAGGAGATTTCTGGCTGGTTTTTTAATTCTGTATGGTTTTTTTTCCTAGCATGTCCCTAAATATTTTCTCTACTTTAGCTTTATCCACTATATAGTAACATAGCACTAATTTCTTTCTACAGTTTTATTATTGCACAATATTTCAGTTAAAAAGATTTGGCTTGTATCCTCTGGCAAGGAGAATTGCTGGTTTTATGAAATATTATCCATCAACTTAGATAAAATTGTTCATTTTGCAAAGTTCTCTTTGCAAAAGAGTTGAAACAGATGCATTTATGCTCTGTCCTAAATCATTTTTCAGAACATTAATACATGGCTTGCTATTTTTCAGCAGCCTTATGGAAATTATTATTAACTGTGGGTTTGTTTGCTTTTTATATTCATTGATGCTTAGCCCCCAAAGTTGGTAAAAATCCCAGGAAACCAGGTGGTCATTCATTTTAATAAATAAAACATTACTAGACTTCATATTTCTATATGTAATTAATGCACCTTCTTTTTGGACCCTATTTTTAGAGTCAATGATGTGCAGTATTTGGAATTTTTTGGAATTTTTGGAGCAGCATCTCATGATGAGATCAAAATGATCACAAGCTCCCCATCCTCAAGAAGAATTCTTGAGAGCAGAATCTCAGCCCTACACACATCCAGATTTAGAATCCTAATCTAAGTGCTTAGGTCCATATAATGGAATGACAAAACGGTTGAAATGTCTTTACACAAATATAATATGAACTTCCATGTCTAATAATGACTAGAGACTGCTTTTTCATGTGGAGCCTGTGATATATGTGGACTTGTCCTGCTAATCAGTTTTGGTCTGATAGGCACTTACTGTTATCCTTCAAATTCAATAATAAGGTTAAGAGGGCTAGCAGGATTGAGAAATGACTGCTGCCGTTTATCTTAGGTGCAGAGCCAGCTTTTAAATGAAAAAATTGCTATGTGAATCACCACTTTAGAGGGATCATTTTACACTCAGCTTTTCTTACTCTAATCTACCAGTCCTCAGCCACCCATTAAACAGTATGTTTTGCACTCACAAATTTAACATCTGGCAGACCTCAACATATCTTCCCAACAGGCATCCTCAGGAAAATTTTAAATATTGGATAATCACCATATATGAATTTTCTTGAGGAAAGTCAAAGGAGCAAAACCACGTGGAAAGGTTTCTATTTTTCTTTTGCTAACATTTCCAAACTCCTGATGGCATCTAGATAATTAACGCTTTGGAATTTTAATTTAGAGCTGATCTAAAGCGTTCTTTATGACAGCAATCTGAAACTATAGCAGATATTTCTTATAGACCAAATCACAAAACTTATCTGGTTGTACTCTTTGGTGTCTTTCTTATGAAAATCTGAAGCAATGTGAAAAAAAAATGGGATAATATTTTTTTTTTTGTGATACAGATTTAAAAGCAGAAAATATCATAAAGAATGAGCACATTGGAAGCATGAGTAACACATCCACTATGAAGTCACAAAAACAAAGTGCAAACAACTATGTGGAAGCAACTACCATGCACTACCTCTTAAGGAAATCACCTCTAAATTGTCAGATTCCCTCTCAAAACTAATGGACATCAACTTCTCAGCATGTTTTTTTACCAATCTGTCCACTAGAATTTCTTGGTGTCCTAAAGCCTTCCTTAAACCACTGTCTCTCCATAGCACTTGTGCATGATTGGTGCACAAATAAATAAATTAAATACAGCAGGCACATTGGCAGAATGGTTCTGTTGCATTCAGTCAAGAGGCTAAGTATGAAGTAGCCTATTGGTAATTTCATAAATTATATATAAATAAGACAAGCATGTAATAAAACTATTTTCAGTCTCACATTGGTAAATATGGCATGAAAATGAAATGTAAAGTAAATGTATTTACTTTTTCTGATGTCTTACTACATAATTTATTAGGTTGGTGCTGTTCATTATATTTTACACTCCTGTATCTTTCTATGTAATTCTTTAACAATATCAAATGAAGAAAACTTCTATTTAAATTAATAATTTCAGAGTTAAACATTAATATTCAAATCAAATATGATGCTATTGTGGGATTTAAGGGAGACAAAAAAAAAACTTTTATGCTGAGCACAATGAAGGATTGATAGGCATTTCTGTTATCTCATTCATTAGTCATTCTGGACAGTTCAGACAAGTTGTTACCTACAATAATGGAGAGCATTCTACTTGTGGAAGGTTAATTTAAAGTCTATTTTTATACTGAACTGAAGAAAACTGTTTATTTATATATTTATTGATTTTGACAAAATAAATATTTGCATTCTTCCTAAAGGAATAGGTGATATTAGTAAAGCTGTAGCCAGGAGCCTAACATAAGATGTAATAAGCAGCATATTCCATGGGAGGATGACCAACTAGGTTAAGCTGTAGTCTAATAAATTTGCATTAAATTTCAGAAATTTATAAAGCAGGCAGGAAAGAGGAAAATTCTTATGACTGTCTTTGCAAATCTTTTACTTTCAGCTCCAATCTCCATCACTTCTCTGCATAATTCCCCTTCTGAATTTAAATCCATGTCTTGTTTGTTCCTTCAGAGACATCTTCCCAATTTCTTCATTGATAGTGTCAGCCCATAAAGTCAAGCACAGCTAATCTGTCACTAGCACAGGAACTATATCAATCTTACACATCATTTTGCAAACTCTGAGCAGCCACATCCAAACTTTCCCACTTTCATAGTGTAGAGTAACATCACCAAAAAAGTTAAACAATAATCAGCTTGCTGACTGCCCTCTGATTTTTCAGTGGAGTCTATATTTTTGCTTCATAAAATAAAACCAAATCCAAATTTTCAGCAAATATTTATTCATTATGTTTTTTCTGTCTTCAGCATTTTCAGGCTTATAGAACACTGGCTGTATGTGACTCCTTGCCTTGCATGGCTCTTCTACCTGGATCTCCATCCTTTGCTACTGGATCCCATCCAAGCTGGCCTTCATGCCAAAGCCATCCATTTCATCCCCCTAATCTCACACTGCCTCCTGACTTTCTGAAGCATTCACAGGACCTTTGTTACAAGACTAAGGTTTTCAAGGAACAAGCAGGCAGACATGTGGGAGCTGATGCCCTTTTCACTGTGCATTAACCAGCAAACTAAGCCATCAGATATTCTGTTTGTGGGGAGGAGGCAGGATGAATGTTTAATAATTAGCTGCTTTGGCTCAGCAGTCATTCCCCTGGGACTTTAAAAGCTTGAGCTGTGAACTCTGCTCTTTAAGATGAGGCCTCTTATTATCACCATTACAAACCCACTTGGTATTATAATTAAAACCTTGGAGAAAATGTTCCTACAACTTTTGAGGATGCACAGATTTTCCCTCAGTTCTTTTACCTTGGCTCGGCTCTGCGGGTGCAGGTGCATGCACACACACTTATACACACTGGTGAGAAATCAAAAGGGAGGCCCCTACCTCCCTGCTTCTTGGGAAGATATTTTGATACATAGGTGAAAATTTCTTATGGGTAAGAGTTCATGTATTTTATATGTAACTACTGAACCAGGCAATGGAGTCCTTTTGGTGGTACTAGACAACAAATCTGCCACAGGGAGCTGTGTCCCCGTTTCACTTCAGCCATTCCTGACCTCCAGAACTTCCTTCTGATGCTGCTAGGATTTAACCTCACCCAAGGCTTGTAGGTTTGTGATTTTTCTTAGATTAAAAATTGCATAACTGCTTGAATATTAAATTTCAATGGTTGTGCATCGAAGGGCTCTGGTGTAATTTGTTGGACAGAAAGACCTTTTTAAGATTCTCAGGCAGCCTTGGGTAGTTTGTTGAATTGGTAGGAAATATCTAGTATATCTGTGACACACTTGATCTTTCTGCAAAAATGAAAGAGAAGAGGTTAGATTATGCTGAGAGCCCCTTGAGGGAGATTTTAGCATGCAGAGTGGGTACGACTTTTACAATCATCCTTGGATCACGAGGGCGCAGTTCAACAGATTGAATCCTCAAAGGGATGGCATTTCTAGAGATTTAGGATGTTTTGCCCAATTTATGTCTATTTCTAGTGGAAACTGAAGCCTACTATTTCGACCTCCTCCATTTCCTGCATAATTTCTTCTGGTTTTAGCTCGCAGCTTTCTCATATTGAGTGTTTCTTCACAGATCCAAAGTATGACTTTGACGGCACAAGCTCTCTGCTAAAAATAAATATTTCTGAATATTATTTTTTAGGAGTAGGATCTGTAATTATATTACCAGCACTGTAAATAACTAAAGCACTGATGCTTTTATGATGGAAATTAATTCAGAATTTATGAATTAGTGTTTTTCCTCTAAGAGTATATAACAGCAAAGAAAACATGCCATTACCAGAAATATCTATAGTGATTAAAATGATAATTAATGACAGCCCCTCTTATTAGCATAAAATAAAGCAAATTGCAGATAAGCTTACTTTTTTTTTTCTTTTTTTTGATAGGAAGAAAGTGCTTATGACAGGTGGTGCTAAATACTGAGAAGAGCAGGAAATCACACATATCCTTATCTTTCACATAGGGGCATAGATGTATTTCCAGAGGGGAAAACAACCATTAAGACAGCTCTAAAGTTTAAAATCTGAAAGAATTTCAAGTAGATAGCTCGTCATTTTGCCTTCCTCACAGACCCATTTATGAGGTTTATGTTCTAATTCTGCTGACATCAACATGTGGAGGCAGAATCAGGGCCATATTTTACACTGAATCAGAAATTTAATTTATATGAAAAATTACATGTTTTCATTTTAACTCAGTTTTGAGTTGCTTACATCTTCCTGAAAACAGACACATAAATCACACACACAGACATTTATGGCAGGCATGCTGGCTTTGCTCAAAATATTTACTAATGAGAACAAGAAAGCCTTTCCTAAAAGGTGGAGACTTCTGCAAGAACTCAGTAAACTGAAGCACCTTATTAAAGATTCCTGAAGAAACTGTGAGAAAAATTTTACTCTTTAAATTCAGGTGTTCAAAAAATGCATTTGTCAGCTTGCATTCAAAAAATTCTCTGTAGCAATTTTCCTTAAGTTTTAAGTGTAGTGGCTTCTAGATGGCAATAAAAGTTTTGGAAAACTGTGAGACTCAAGAAAGATACAATCAAAATAGTCATTCAAAGTTCATCATAGATTTTCTTGCAATAAAGAAAATTTTGGTTTTAGTGTGGAGTAAACATGGTTGCCTGGCTCAATTACTGCAGTTGTCAGATGCATTGAAGCTGATGAATGTGGAGCATTTGGGGTTCAAATTCTTAAAGTTAGAAAGTATTAAATATTCTGTATGCAACTTGAAATTCTTTTCCAGTCACTCCAGCCTCTTCCAGCACAAGGGCTGGCAAGCAGTCCTGCGCTTGACTTCTAGAAAGCCACAAAAAAGGAGTGACAAACAAGCCAGCACAAGTCAACCAGGCTGGCAACTCTTTGCTGTTGCAGAGCTTTCTTGAGAGAAATCAAACACCAACTGTGTGACTTGCATCATTCAGAAGAAATTTTCTGCAGAGCAGAGTGTTTATCTGCAGTCCAAGACATGGAATGTCTCTTTATGCTCTTAAGGAACACTTGGAGGTTGTTATGCAAGATCATGCTTCCCACAAAAGACATACTAAACACAGTTTCTACTGTCACACCTAGAGATCATTGAAAGGTACAGAAAACTGGAGAGTTAGATCTTGGAGCTTTGCAATGTGTTTGTCTCATCAAGCTCCTGAAAAAAATACAGATTCAGTGCCTTTTAAGTTTTTGTGTCACAGTTGAAATGAGTAAATAAATACTCTGAACACCATCTTACTTTTGGGTGTAAGTAACCAAAGAGTTAATGTGATAAAAATTCTTGGACAATGTGAGAATGAATTTTATGAAGGCAACAAAAGAGGAATTTGTCCTCCTAAAGTGAATGCAGAGACCTAAACTAAATACTTGGTCTCTGTCCAAAGCCCTGAACAAAAACTTAAGAGCATTCTTCAGAAAAAGCAACATGAGAAATGTAAACACTAGAATGGAAAAATTATATCAAAGCTGGGCCCTGCAATTCTGTATTACCTACTTACCAGGTCTGGATTCAAGATGGAAACTTTGGATTTCAATTTCCTCCTCTTTTAAGCTGAAGCAAGCACCCAAATAATCCAGTGACTGATTCAGAAGTTGAAAAGAAACTGGCAGCATCATCCTCTGGGGCTGTGAGGCATACCAAGGATGAAAGTAATCTGAAATAAACCCCTTTGTACAAAATTCTATAACAGTAAATCTAAAACATTCATAGAGACCTGAAAGGTTAATAAATTTATTTCCATTCCAGCTTTATGGAAACTTCATTCCAACTTCAAATAAGGACACCATCTTTAAGATATGACTCCCAGGATCTCCAAGCACCTGCATAACTCCAAATTAGTATCAGCCTGTCAGGTATGTCAGATGCCAGAAGGTGCACTGAGTGCATGGAGAAAATTAAACTCAAAGACCGATTCAAAGCACACAGACACATCCTGCCTTATGCTCTACATCCACATGAAAATATCACATAATGATTCAAAATCCTCATTCTACACAGATTTGTGGTCTCCATCCAGTAACTTGTTTTCTGCCCAGAAAACACAAACTTAAATTGTCTGGTTGAAAAAATGATAGGAATAGCATTTAATGAACCAAACAGAACTGACCTAAATTGCATTTTGTAACAGGTTCAAAAATCTTGGCTTGGAAGATTTCACTTCAGATAAAAGTGCTTATAATAATTTCCAGAGAAAATTAAAGGTGATAAGGGAAATTAATGTCTTAAACTTTTTCTTGCTGCATTGCTTCTTTTTCAAACTAGTATTAAATCAAGGTGGATAATAAATTTCCTACAAGTAAGTTGAAAAACTATGAAATATGTTCAGATAGCTGTAATGGAAGGCATTTGAGAGATTATGCTACAAGGCATTCATTAAGTGTCTGAAATTTTCTGACAGTGTCTCAAATACCTTTGTAAATTGCTAAATTCTGGTCTTTTGTTTGCATAAAAATGTAATCTGTTTCTTATTGGAAGACATTTAAAAATAATATCTTTTTAAACTGGGATAAAGTGCATGTGTGGTGTGGTGACAGTGGCTGGATTCCAGGCACCCACCAAAGTCATTCTCTCACTCTCCTCTGCAGCTGGACAGGAGAGAGGAAATATAACCAAGGATTCATGAGTTAAAGACTGGGCAATATCACTCAGCAAACACTGTCATGGGCAAAACAGGCTCTAATGAGAGATATGAAGTGAAATTATTGCAAACAAATCAGACCAGGGCAATGACAAGTAAAATAAAACCCTTAGAAACACCTTACCTCTTTCCCAACTCTACCTTTTCCCCAGTGGTGCAGGGAGACAGGGAATGGGGATTATGATCAGTTCATCATTTTTTGTGATGGATCACAGCCTCCTCTCAGGAATCCACCTGCTCCAGTGTGGTGTTCCTCCACGGGCTGTGGGTGGATCTCTGCATCCCCACGGATCCCCACGGGCTGTGAGTGGATCTCTGCATCCCCATGGATCCCATGGGCTGTGGGTGGATCTCTGCATCCCCACGGATCTCCACGGGCTGTGGGTGGATCTCTGCATCCCCATGGACCCCATGGGCTGTGGGTGGATCTCTGCATCCCCATGGATCCCATGGGCTGTGGGTGGATCTCTGCATCCCCATGGATCCCCACGGGCTGTGGGTGGATCTCTGCATCCCCATGGATCCCATGGGCTGTGGGTGGATCTCTGCATCCCCATGGATCCCCACGGGCTGTGGGTGGATCTCTGCATCCCCATGGATCCCATGGGCTGTGGGTGGATCTCTGCATCCCCATGGATCCCCACGGGCTGTGGGTGGATCTCTGCATCCCCATGGATCCCATGGGCTGTGGGTGGATCTCTGCATCCCCATGGATCCCCACGGGCTGTGGGTGGATCTCTGCATCCCCATGGATCCCATGGGCTGTGGGTGGATCTCTGCATCCCCATGGATCCCCACGGGCTGTGGGTGGATCTCTGCATCCCCATGGATCCCATGGGCTGTGGGTGGATCTCTGCATCCCCATGGATCCCCACGGGCTGTGGGTGGATCTCTGCATCCCCATGGATCCCATGGGCTGTGGGTGGATCTCTGCATCCCCATGGATCCCCATGGGCTGTGGGTGGATCTCTGCATCCCCATGGATCCCATGGGCTGTGGGTGGATCTCTGCATCCCCATGGATCCCATGGGCTGCAGAGGCACAGCTGCCTCACCGTGGCTGCACCACATCCTGCAGGGCAATCCCAGCTCTGGTGCCTGCAGCACCTCCTGCCCCTCCTTCTGCACTGACCTTGGTGTCTACAGGGCTGCTCCTCTCACATCTTGTCAACTGGATCTTGTCTGGCTGCAATTACATCTGTGCAATAACTCTTTTTCTTCTTAAATCTGTTATCACAGAGGCACTATCACCATTGTTCAATTGGCCCAGCCTTGGCCAGTGGCACATCTGTTTGAAGCCTCCAGGGAATGACTCTGCTGGACATACAGGATGTTTCCAGCAGCTTCACACAGAAGCCACCCCTGTAGCCCCCCACTATCAAAGCTTGGCCATGCAAACCCAATTTAAGGTGTTATATTTCATTTTTGCTAGCTTTTCAATATGATTGATGCAGACCTTTAATGTGTTCATTCTATAACATGAATTCATATTCAAATAGGTAATTAAAAAACATGAACAGCATCAAATATGCAACGGTGAAGATCTGAACTACCCTTACTATCCACCTCTCATCAAGAAAGAGTCCATCAGTGAAATTTTTAGTACTTTCGATTTTGGAGTCTTTTCTAAGGAGTTATTTACAAGGAAACTGGAAGCAAAACTAGAACCAGAACTGGGAAAAGCAGACTAAGAAAAATTCAATAGCTAAATAAAAAAATTGTGAAGCATCTGCAATAAATTTCCACCCCCTTTAAAGAAATTAAAACTGACTTACACTGTATATCCACAACACTAAAAAAAACCCCAGTAAACATGATTCAACTACCCTGTTGGACAGATTGTACTGTGTTATACAGGTTTCAGACTAATGCTGGTATTTCCATTTTGTAGGCATGAGACTTGCACAGCAATGTCTGTGTCCTTTGAAGAGCTCCCACAACCTGTATCTGACCTAGGTGCATAAAATGCTATTTTCAGGCAGGGACAGAACTACAGCATGTTGTAACAGCAGTTTGTGAGAGCTTGCCAGTAGTTGCCCACTAATAGCTGTGGTGCAATTAGTACATGTGAGCTGTTATGCACATGCTGCCTGCTCCTCTCATCAGATCAGACAGCTACACAGCATGTCTCCAGACAGGCACTGCAGAGAGCTCCAGCACTGCAAGGCATGTTCTGTGGAGCCCTGGAGACATGCATGCTGCAGGATGTGTGCTCACAGCACCCGAGCTGCACTCCTGCTGGGCCTGTGGCACTCAGCTGAAGAACTCTATTCTCAGCAGGCACATGTCCATCTAAACCCAGTTGGATCAGGCTTCAGCAGATGAGCTGAACAGGTGTCTTTGATGGGCAGTGAAAATCTGGCAAATAAATGGGATGAAATGTATCTGTCCCTAATGAGTACTGCCTTGAAACATCCCACTTTGCAGCTATCATATCGTTCTGTTTTGGTTTAAACCCAGCCAGCAGCTAAGCACCACCCAGCTGTTCACTCAGTCCCTCCATGGAGTGAAGAGGAGAATAATAAGAACAAGGTAAAACTCATTGAATGAGATAAGAACAGCTTGAGAAGTAAAATAAACAGTATTATTTCATTATCTTTATTAATATTATTAGTATTATTGTCATTATTATTATTGCTATTACCACTATTATTACTATAGTTTTGAAGGGATTTTTTTGTTTATTTATGTTTAAAAACAAAACAAAATAAATAAATAAATAAAAAAGAGAGAATTAGAGTGAGGAATAAAACCCAGGATAGACAAGTGATGAACAATACAAATGCTCACCACCCACTGATCGATGCTCAGCCCAGCCCTGGCTTTCAGGCAACCTGCCTGTTTTATGTACTGGACATGATGCTCCATGTTATAGAATATCCCTTTGGCTATTTCAGGTCAGGTTTAGAGCAGCATTCAACCAACATGAAACCTCCCAAAGCATTAATTCAGCCCATTCAACTCTGTTAACTCTGAGCCTGTTCGATTTTTAGTGAGTCTAAAATGCCAAGAAAAGGGAATAAGAAAAGAAAGAGAGACAGAAAAGATAGAAAAGCAGACATTCAGCTACAACTCCTGGTTTCCAGCAGTGTGCAGCTGGTAGAAATTCCAAGAGGAAGTAGGGTGCCTGCCCCATGTTCTGCTTTAAACACCCCTTGGCTTTCCTGGGCCCTTCCCCAGGTGGGATTTTGGGTCATTTGGCCACTCAGGAGCTGCGGTGGGGGTGCAGAGGTGGGTGTGGAGCATTGCCGATGCTGTGCCAGGGATGGGCAGCCACTGCCAGGTGGGATACAGGCTCTGGGGGTGGGGGGCACAGGACAGGGCACTGCCTCACATGGGCAAGACCCACCCTGTCCTTTCATCCCAAAACGTCTGGAGACATCAAAATGTCTAGAGACATCAAAGAAATGTCCTGTCAGGGTCAAGAACAGTCCTGTGTGAAGAACTGGCTCTATTCAGAGTCCAGGACTCATTACACCACTTTTGCACTAAACATTCCATTATCCCACCCAAGAGCTCCATGGGACATCTTGCCCAGAGCAGAACATTGTTCCTACACCAGGATACACCAGCAGGACCTGTAGCTAAGTATGCAATTCATGAGGAGACACCCAGCAGTGTGAGTGGAACAATACAGTTGAACCAAGATCTGCTGGATCTTCACCTTTCTCTCTCTTCCCCACCCATATTCATACATAAAACTACCCATTTGGAAATGTTTCTGAATAACTTCTTCTTTGCCACTTGAGTTCCTTGATAATTTACTCTTAGCATGAAGACTGGAATGTCCATCCTACCAAATTGCAGCATATTAGAAAGGTCAAAGCACTACAGCAAAATAGCATAAATCACAAAATGTAATATGCCAAGTCTGACACGTCTTTGGCATCACCAAAACTGTAACTAGAGTGAGAAATTATATGTAATTATCTTTTTGCTGATAGGCTCTGAAGACTGTAATTTCATGGTGCCTGGATGTCATTTTCAGAACCTTCTGCCTCTTTGCAGTACTGCAGGCACACTTCCAGCTATCATCTGGGGGCACTTGAAATAAAAGTAGGAGTAAAGGAGAGACACGTGAAAGTTTTATTTGGAGCAAGAAGTCATGACAATTTTCAAAATTGCAGTAATATTTTAGCATTGTTCCTACTGAAGGCAGAAATCTTCAGGAGATGCCTGATCTCTTCCTGTGGGCTGTACATTATTGAATCGCACTTGAGACTCAATAATGAGGGAATATTATGGTCTAGGAAGAGAGGTAGATCTCAAAGATAGAAGCTGATTAGCCTCATGTTGCCTCCTTTCTGTTTAGGCCAACAGGGCAAATAGGACAGAGCAGATCCAACTCATTAGACACAAATGCAGGATGTGGAAGACTCCTAAATCCTTTAACTGACAATATGAGAGCTGAAGTATTAAATGATCAGCACTAAATCTCACTTTTTGTTGTGGTGATGTCACTTTTGAAAATAATTTAATTAAAGCACACAAGGAGAATTACTCTGCTGTCATATTGTTGATTTAGTTGACCTCTGTTAATACAGGTAATGAATTATAGTTAATTTGTTTGCTTTTTCCCTGGTTTATGACTGTTTTTCACTTCCTTTTCCTCACCCTCCTTGTGCTAAAGAGGCCAGGAATTGACATCAACATGACTATCCCTGAATAAATGTTTTGTTAAAGGCTTGCAGCACTCCTTTACACCTTCACTTGGCAAGTAGAAAAGGATGGAGGTGAGACTGAGGTGAGATCTGTATTTTTTCACCTCTCAGAAAGCAGCTGGAACTTGAAGAAGTTGGATTTCTCCAGAAGCATAACAAAGAGATCAAGTGTTAGCATAGGGTCTTGAAAACCACAGAGCCTGAAAGACTCACAAACACAAAGAAAACTGAAGTAGGGGGAAGAACAGAAAGGATGAGAGGCAGAATGCATTAGTTTGGGTGTCCCACCCTTCTTGCACAGCTCTTCTGTGCTGGAGCTGGCTCACACACAGCTGGGAGCAGAGGCGGAGGAGGTCGGGGGCCTCCTCTGCAGTAGACATAAAATCCCTCTGGTTGTTATCACAATGGGGTTACTGGGATGGAAGAGAGAAGGGACTTTGCCAGTGCAAAAAGCAGAGGGAGAGGGAAGTAGGTGGGCCAGACAGGGAGGAAGCAAGTGGCACTGTAGGTTTTGGGAAGTAGCAGTGGAGAGAGGAGAGTTCCAGTGTCTGTGCCACTCTGGAGGTGAGGGAGCACAATTGCTCCACTGCAGGGTGTAAACTTCTGTTATTCTGTCACACCAGAAAACATAGAAAGAGAGCAGGGAAACAATTTTGGTTCAGGGGGAGTGCTGAATGAGGTGGGCAAGAAAGTTCCTGTGTTCTGTAATAATTCTTGTTGTGAAATTTGACCTGATTTTGGTGAATATAAAATATTTAAATGCCGAATGAAAGAATTTGCTTTAGCTCATAGATTATTCAACCTATAAAGGAAATAACTTTAAGTAAAGAAAAAAAAAAAAGTAGGTCCAAACTGTCTGATTTTAAGCACAGCCAGACATATTTCTTCCTTTGTGCATGTTAAATCAAAGAATGGTTTGAGATGGAAGAGACCTTAAAGATCATCTCATTCCAAACACCCTTTCATGGGTAGGGACATCTAATGCTCAATTACCTCAAGGCTTTCTTAAGAGATTTGATAATTCTTGAGCACCTAATCTAAAAATGCAACCCTCCTATGGAGGAATCATGCTGAACAGTTTTAAAGGCACTGTATCGCTGTGTCTCTTCAGTATATGGATGTATCACACTGCAAAATAACCTGATGCAAACCTGGGATTTGTGCAGAGGCATATCAGCATCCTGGCTTTTCCTCAGCCCACGCAGATTCTGGAAAAGATACAGCACAAAAAATTTCAAACCCCACAGGAGCAGAGCACTACTGAGCAAAGATTTCCTTTGTGTTTCAAACTTGTAAGAAATGTGGTCATCTAATAGAAAAGCTGTCAGAAACTATTTACTTAAATAATTAATTTGAAGTCATTTGTTTTGCATGTTGCCAGTAAAAGTAATGTGTCAGGAAAAATGCCAAAAACAGAAGGGTATTTTCTCAATTTTTTTTCCTGGTATCCATCTGTGTCTATTCTGCAGCAGTACAACTCATAAGAGGCCACATTCTATTACATGATTCCCCCCAGTTATTACACTCAAGCAGACTACAAATCACTTGTTTAATTTCTGATTACAGTTGCTTTGTTCTAAGGAAAATTTTTCAGAGTAAGCTCACTACCAAGTGTAATGCTGTTCAATAGAATCTATAGGTTATTTATCAAAACCACTTGGAAGTGGTAAACCACAGTCATGAAAAAGATGAAGCAAAGCTTTGCAACCCGGTGTCCCAAAGGTATGATAATCATATCTCTTGATAATCATATCTCCCTCTACTGCCTTATTGCTAATTAAATTAATTAATTAGGGAAGTCTTTCCCAAGTGGACTTAATTTAATATGCTGTATGTAATTAGCAGCTCTTGGAAATGGAGATGAGATGATTTCTCCCCTTTTTTTTTTTGGTGTCACAGAGAGCTCTCAAAAGCTTTGCAGGGAAAGCAAATGATCAGGCTTCTCCTTTGGTCCAGTGGCAGCTCTAACATTAGTGTCTAAAAGCATTTTTTCACAGAAGAAAGAAAAAGAAAAAAGAATCAATATGATTAAGGACAACGAGGTTTTTTAATGATGCTGGCACACTTTGTGAACTGACCTGAACAGTCTTCCAAATTTAAATTAATAACAAAGAAATTCCTATTAAGAGTAAATAAATGCAATTGCTGTGGGAATGATACTGCAGCAGGGAAGATGTGTGCAGGGATTGAGTGGTGGGGTGACCCTGTCTGGATGCTGAGTATCCACCAAATCCAATCCGTCACTCCTCTCCTCAGCTGGACAGCAGGAAGAAAATTTGACAGTCTCATGGGTTGAGATAAGGATAGGGAGAGCTCCATCACCAATTCCCATCGTGGGAAAAACAGACCCATTTGGGGGAGAATAGTTTAATTTATTAACAATTAAATCAGAGTAGGATAGTGAGAAAATTGAATCTTAAACCAGCTTTCTCCCACCCTTCCCTTCTTCCTGGACTTTGCTTTACTCCCAGATTTTCTGCTTACTCCTCTGAACTCCTTTGGACATGAGGGAAGCTCCTGGAAGTATCTCACAGAAACCCCCTGTAGCCCCCACTCTGATCCCAAAACCTTGCCACACAGAGACAAGGGAACAGCTCACAAACCTACCAAATTTTGTGAAAATAATCTTTAATATACATGACAAGTAAAGAATGTGAAGAAATACATTTCATTATTTCTTAAGATAGTCTAGATGATAGGGTCATCTCCTAATATCATAGAAAATACAAATGTTGTTTTAATAATAATTAGAAGAGCTTTGGATTTGTAGCTGTATCATTAAAGCAATCATTTTATTTATAAAGTAAATTATTTTCTAGGGACACACACACACACACACACACACACACACTTGGGTAGAGTACAGAGGAGGAGGCAATGCCCAAGCAGCTGGTCAGGAATGTTTTCCATTGCTCAGCTGCCACCATTGCTTTATCATCTACCTGTGACCTCTTCCTCTGCCTGCTAACATCTTCCTTAGATTTATTCTAGAATGCCTGACACCTTAATATCTGCCAGTGGCTTGTAGTGATAAAACTTTTCCAGGGGAAACTGCTTCTGCTTTTATTCAAACGTGTTTCATTTTGTCTCCAAAAGTCCAGGATGAGGAAGTCTCAGTGCTAAAGCACAGACAGATAATCCATGCCTAAAAAGGGAACTTTAAAAGAAGAATATTTTAAAGGATGTATCGAGATGAAAAGTTTTTTTTTAATGCCATTTCAAAATAGCAATTTCATGCTTTTGATAGGCTACTGACTGCCAAAAGATAAACAATCCTCCCCTTCCCAGCATTAATGTAGTGCCTGTTAGAGCTGGGAAAAAAACACTGAGGTTGCCAAACAATATAACAATACAAAGTATTCCTTTCCTGTGTGTGGATGAAGCTTTTCCCTTTGAATTTTTTCATAGAAAAAAAGGCTAGTGGAAGATACACCTTTCTGCCTCCAAAATCATTAGTGATGGGCTGATGATCCCAGCTTCAGTGCTTGCTCCCTTTCCTTCTGTATGAACACCAGCCCCTCCAAACAGGCTGTATATAATAAATGCAACAGTAATATAAACAAAAAGAATTCAGAGGCATTTCTCTTGCAAGGAAGTCTTCCCCACTGAAATCCTTATTCATAATATTTATAAAATGTTCGGTATTGCCAGAGAAGTATTTCCACCTATGTTTTATAAATCAGAAAGATTCTGAACTGTTCTGAAGCTATCCTGTAGCTGAAAAGAAATAGGGAAAACAATCATTTTTGTAGTATTTGTGCTTCTCTGTCAAAAAATCGACTTTTTAAATTAAATATTTGGGCGAGGGAAATGCTTACTGTTTCAAGCAAGAATAAATATTCCTGCACAAAAAGCCTTAAGAAAACCCAAGCAACAAAAACAGACACATGTACATTAGAGTACTTGGAATCGCCTTGTGCTCTGTATTAGAGAACTTTCAGAAAAAAATGCCCTTGAGGGAATTTCCTCCTGCAGTATGGATTAATGTGATACAGATATGGGAAAACAAAAACCAATTGCTAAACCTTAAAATCATAAAGCAGAATACAAACAAGGAGTTGTGCAGGATTGAGAGCAGGGGGGTGGGATGGCTGACAAGCAGTTGTGGCTTGCAGATGTTATTACTACTGAGAACACAGAGTTCCTCTTTGAGGACAATAATCTCTAAGATTATTCTTAGCAACTCATAACTTGTAAACCATACATTGGGGAATATAATGCTTTGCTTTTTAGTGTGTGAAAAGGTCCTGGAGGCTGAGATGCACTGGCATGCATCTGCTGAGACTGAAAATCGTCACTTTGGAATGTCATTTATGAAGGTCATTAATTAATCACGCCAATAATTAAAAATACAGTAGGATAAAATGAAAAGACTATGTCAACAAAAATTCCTTAGTGTGCCTTGTAAGGACTTTTGGCACAGAGCCATCACTTTGATCACGCTCTTTGGTATTTAGGAGTCAGAGGGAAATTCTATTCTATTTCCCGATGGTTTGATCAACTTCTCTTTGAGCCGGAGGGAGCTGAGCCTGTCCTCTCTGCTCTGTGTGTGCAGCCTCCAGGGATGAGGAGCATCCCCTGGGTCACAGCACCCGGCTCACTTCCCACCAGAGGGCACTGCAGGCTGAGGCAACAGTCCCCAGCTGCAATTAAAGAAACCCACACATGACAAGGCAAAGAAACAAACAAACAAACAAAAAAGAAACAAAAAAACCCAAAAACAAAACCACAAAAGAAAAAAAACCCAAATCAAAAACAAAACCCAAAAAAACTCCCCCCCCAAAAACCCCAAAACAAAACAAAATAAACAAAAAAACCCAAACCAACCAAAAACAAAAACAAAAAAAAAACCCTACCAAAAACACCCCCTCCCCCCCGCAAAGAAACAAAGCCAAAACCCCAGCAGCACACACAAAGCTAATCTCTGTCCAGACTGAAGATCAGGATTCCCAAGCCAGCCAAGAAAGGCAGTTGGTAAATAGCTCAGACATTTCCCAACCTCAAAAACGCTTACCAGGGATTGCATTTATTTCTTTTTAAATGCATCAAAAACAAGAGAGGAGAGCTGGAGGATTCAGCAACAGGATTCTGATAATCTCACTTTGGTCTCAGCTGTTTGGGTCTGGCTGGGGTCAATCCCATCACATGTCACTGGTCTCTGCTGACTGACCAGAAATCCACTCTGAAGTTTGTGGTATCACTGAGGTAATTTGACAAATGTGAGCAACACTGGGAAAGCGTGGCAATATCAATAAAGACAGCAAGAACTAAATTGGTCAGGATCAAAAATCAAAACAGTGTCAATCAAGCTTCAGAAATTCTCCTGGGAGCTACTGAACTCTTCCAGCAGTACACGAAGAGGGAGAGCTGATATTTTTCTAAACCTCTCATTGCCTGCACTCAGATCCTTAACTGAAGACTCCCACGAATAATTTAAATTTTACCATTTCTTATGGACATGAAATTCAGAAGAAACATCTAAAATATCAGAAAAATGGAGGATCAAAAGAATGCATTGAATAACTAAAGTATCAGTGTTTTCTCATATAAGGTGTGGGCTCAGGGAACATTAACAGCCAGCAGCAGTAAGACCAAGCACATCTGCTCCAGGCTTTCTTAGATCCTGTCTTAGGGTAAGGGGGAATAGCTTTAAACTGAAAGAGGGAAGATTTAGATTAGATAGTAGGGAGAAATTCTTTTCCATGAGGTTGTGCAGAGAAGCTGTGGATGCTCCATCCCTGGAAGTGTTCAAGGCCAGGCTGGATGGGGCTCTGAGCAACTTGGTTTAGTGAAAGGTGTCCCTGCCCATGGCAGGGGAGGTGGAATGGTCCCTTTCAACCCAAACAATTCTATGATTCTGTCAGTATTATCAACAATTTGGGTGTGTCTGTGCAGATGCTGACATGCAATTAGCATCATGGATTTCACATACATTCCAGGGAATCAGTAGCAGTAAAACCACACTCACTAAATAATGCTAAATGCTCTTTCCTACAGCCTTACATTTTTCCTTCAATTGCCATTTCTAACTTCAGGGAGTTGTTGATCTTTCATCAGGCTCTGGGATGGCAAACCATCCAAGTGGAACTGTGCTGAAATCACATAAACCATCTTCTGGAAATATGTCTGACTGTATCTCCACTGAACTGAGGCCACAGGGGGAGACAGATTAGATTCATTATAGAATCATTAATTAAGTGTGTTTAAAATTAGTTGAGTTTGCATTTTTCCCCTGGAATGGCCCTCTGTTGATATCTGTATTTCTAAGAATAAAGATCATCATGCTTGGATGAGTGTTGTAATTGATAGAGGGAGAGTAACCAGATTAATGGTATATTTACCTCTCTCTAGCATTACCAGAGAAAGGACAAGGAAATAAATGGTGTGGTTCTCTCTTGTCTTTTCCCTATAGCTATGTTTTCAAGCTAAATGTGTAAAACAAACCAGTTATTTTGCATTCATATTTATGTTGAGAATTTCCTCTCCAGAAGTGTTTTGCTTACAGTTGAGATGCAAAAAAAATGCAGCTCTTTTGGGAGGACGAGAGTTACACTGCTGAAATAAACTAAATGTGTTTGAAGAAACTCTTTGAGGGAGGGGGAGGGCAGGAGGGAAGTATTTTTTTCCTGGGTATTGGTCATAAAGGGTATCCAAACCTTGAGTATTTAGTGAAGGGTATCATCAAGGCAGGTGAGAGAAAAGGAAGACTCTTGCAGAGAGCAGAAAGGTAAATTAAAGGAAGGCACCAAGGAGAAAATTGAATGCTGTAGAGCCTTTGGAAATTGCTTATGCATAGCTCTATGTATGCATGTATTTTAACTTTCTTAATAACTTTCTTTGAGTTATTAAGCACGTGAGCTGCAAATAGAGCTGAAGAAGCTACTAGAACTGTACTTTTATACTTTATTTTTTTCAGTTTGAGAAGTTTCATTATGGTCACGGAGATTTTTATAAAAATCCAACTTATCTCTATGACACAGTGATTATTCCTCATGAATAAAATAATGATTCTGGCTCTCCAGCTTTTTCAGAACAGTAGTCTTTAGAGGAACTAATAACTTCATACAGTCAATGCTTTTTGTGTTCTCTTAAAAAAATTTAGAAACAAAACAAACCAAAAGACTTTACTATCTATTTTTAAGGAATCTCTCTCAGCATTACCCTTGTACGTTAGAGATCAGAATTCATGTCTTAAAACATATAATGAACAAAGTAATAAAAACATGAAATGAAAAATAAACCAAAATGAAACATGCACTTTATCTTATTTTCTATTTTTATTTTATTATAAAATAGCCTGGGCTTGAATTCACAAGTCAAAGCTAAGTACATCTGAGTAAACTGTAGAAGCTTTTATCTTCTGTTTTAAGAGTCAACAATAACACCTCAGTAAAATGAAATCCTCATTCCCTCTTAGAACAGTGGAAGACAGTTAAAATTAAGATTCACAAGGCTTTAAGTTTTAAGAAGTGATTTTACTTTGTATTGTCAGCCTAGGAAAAGGCAAAGAACAGAAAGATATCTTAGAACATTAAATCAGTGCTACACTATTTGAATGTTAATAATGAGATAAAAAAAAAAGCATGGTATCATTCTAATCTGGTAATAATTAAATTCTCTCAAGCAGATAAAAGGACTGTTTACCTAGCATATATCTATATATGTATGCATATATAATAATATCCTTTAAAAGCAAATAAATTTCATATTTTAAGTGTGGGCCCACAGTATTTCCAAAGCAATCACCAGCATAGAGATGAGTGATCTTGTCTTGCTTCCAAGCAGGCAGGTGATTTAAAAGGTGTAAAAAGGCACCACACAGCTGAAGTTCTGTGAGTTCTGGAGGACAGTAGAAAATGGTAAATCTTTATGGTAACAGCAAGATTTCTGTCTATGTCATGGAGCATTATTGATTGCTGTCCAGCACACAGCAAGACAAAACACTCAGTAATAACTCACCAGGGCTGTTGCCCAATAAAGTCAATGCTAATTTCTGATAGCACTGGGCTGAGTCCACCAAGCATTAGATTTCACAACTCCTGCTTCTAAGAATCAGCCAAATTATCAGCTGGCATAAATCAGCTTGACTTCAGAGAAGTCAAGAATCTGTGTTGATTTAAAAGGAGTCAGTGACATTTACATTATGTCCTTCAAGGGGTCTTGTGGGGAATGCCAGTCAGTAATAACTTTCAGCCTTTTACTCAGTGCTCCAGATGACAGGAGACACATCACAAATTGTTCTTTTTGACCAGCCATCATTAGAGGCATAAGCAAAATTATAACAAGCCTGCTCTCTGAACGTCCTCCTCTTCAGCACAGTTGTTTTTCCTGCATTTCATAATGTCAAATTTTGGTGTTGCATCACTAGAGAAGCCCAAGGAAGAGAAAGCAGGGACCTCTTCTCTCACTTCGGAGCACTGCCTGGCCTGGGGGACAAGGCCCTTTGGTCCCACTCACACTTTCTGTAGCAGCACATGCCAGTAAACCCGGTACTCCAGACTTTTCCTTATCAATATGTCAGATTTTCCTGGGGCAAATGAAGTTTATTTACCAGTTCTGTGCAACTAGGAATTCTGGAGACAATTGTACTCTTTGCTTTTTGAGATGGTGTCTAATCCAAGTGCTTTTTGAAGGCAAAAATATATCCATTCAAGCCAGATGACATAAAATGGATTATCAAAACATTATCTCCAAATTTCCATACTCGTTTCACCTATAACTAATTGGCACATTAGATTACCAGTATTCCAACAAAGCAAATATAATTTCTGAACTCAGTTTCTTGTACAGTGGAAAATAAAATTTTGCAACCTGTACAAAGCAGCAAGTCATATCAAAAATTTGCATGACTTTTGAAGAGTGTTCAAGGTTTTGTAGTAAAGATGTTCCTGCTTCATGCTTAAGTCACCTGAAATCATCTCAGTGCATGCTATTAGCTCTTCAGGAAATATCATTTGGACTTACAGGAATACTTTCTCATTGATCCTCTTTTCACTCAAGTATGATAAGGACACAGGCATAAAATTTAAAAATAATTTGTTTAATTGTGCTTCTATCAGGAATATCAGTGTGTAGGACAAGGCTTTGCACTTCTGCATGGAGTTATTATTTAAAGATAAAAGTTATTTAAAATTATTTAAAAGTAGTGCCAGAGAGGAAAAATAGGCCAAGACAATATTAATTTTATACTCCTGGCTTCTATTGTCAACTGGACATGCTTTGCAATCACTTCTTTACCTCACCAATTACCTGCCTTTATTGAATCTCATTTTTATCTTGCTCTAAGAAAGAGGGAATGGAAACAGTCCTCATTTCCTTTTCTATCCCTCATCCTCAGCACCTGGATCGTCCTAAATTCAGATGAGCATAAGAAATCTCTGTATTAGTTACATGACTTGGGTTCTTGCATATTTTTCAATCAATATGAAGATGAAAAAAAACATAAGGGTCTACTTATTTAAAAAATTGATTGTATTTTGTGGAAATACTTGCCAACAATATTTGCTAGAACTGTTCAGTTGATGCTGTATATTTTTACTACATGTATTTGCATACATGTACTTGCAGAGGAGAGAGAAAGCATATGTTCATTGTTATCTACTTCGCCCTTCCTTTGCTTTCTTTTTGGTGTTTCTGCATTTTCTTTAGTCTAGAGAGATGCGCTATTGACTTGATAGATTATCTACCATAAGTAAAACAAGCAAGAAATAGCATGCTAAAAACTAAGTAGTGTTTATTTTTATTTTCTTTTTTTTTTCCTGTTTTTTTTTTTTTAATTTTTTCCCCCCTTATTTTTTCCCCTTTTTCTTTTTATCTTGGAATTAGTAGGGTGCATTTCAATGTCATGCAATTGTTTAAAACCTAGTCTGGGTAGAAAACCTTTATCCTCTGAGAGCTGTTTGATTTCTCTCACAGTGAGTAACAGAGTTTGAGGTCTCAATCCAAAAGCACAGCTCAGACTGAGAGGTGTCTGCACCACAGCTGAAGTTTCCCTGATGGCTTCATTGAACACTCAGAATAAATTCCCTTCCCATCCCAGCAGCAGTTCTCCAGATGGCTGTTAAGAAATGATTTTCCAACAGGGAGTAAATAAATACACAATAGATTTCTGAGAAGCGATAATAAATAATTCTGCCTGGTCCTTGCACTATATCTATTTTGAAGATAAATAAAGGTCTGTGGTGTCAAGAGCTGTCAATCTGTCTTTTGTGATGTTATGAGCACAATCTCAGAGCCACACTACGCTTGAAAAGCAGATTTCACAGAATAAATGTCTCTGCCTAAGACACATCTCTTTTCACCAAACTTCATTAGAGAATGTTTCACCAGGCTTCCAAAAATTTAGAGGGAAGTGCAGCAGAAAACCAGTGCAAAGGAGCAGCAGGTTTGAGTGCTAACATTATAGTCTGAAACCTAACCATGTACACATTATATTTTGCATTTTGAAGAAATAGCCAGTGAATAGGCTGAGTAATAGAAGCCTCAATAAGAAAGTTTTATTTATTAAGCCAATGAGCTGAAAATCTGTCTGTTCCTATGTTACAAATGCTCAGCCACGTATCTGCTTTTCAAATATTACAGGGACAAATGTCAAATTTCGTGATGTAAAATTAGCTGCTTTGTGCCATACACAGCCGGGTAACAAAGCAAAAATGAAATAAATTAATCTCAAATTATACTTATTTTGCTCTCCTTTCTCTCACTGCCTTTCATCTGTGTGGAATCAGGCCTTCACTAACACAAAGTTGTCTATATGACAAAAATTCACAGTTAAAGCACAGGTGGGATATATACAAGCAAAATTATGCAAAGGGTTTTTTTTCTTTATTTTTCTACATAAGTACTTCTCAAAACTTTATAGCTAACAATAAAAAGATCATGTTTTCTCAAGCTGGTATGTCTGTTCTTATTTGCTGCCACTAAAGTAATCACAAACCTACACATGATTTCTCTCTGAGAAACACTACTGAAAAAGGCAAACTGTTCTGCTCTCATGATGGTCAGAGCAGCCCGTGATGCTGTAGATAGTATTAAATGTAAAAATAGTAGCACCACCTATTGGCAAAATGCATAAACTGAGCCATCAAATTTCATACTAGCACTCATCCTGCTGCTGAATCTTAAGGTTAAAAACATTTTCAGATTGTTTTACTTATTCAGAATGAACGAGTTTATTAATATGGCTTTTTAAATTTCTTTTGCAGTATATCTTACATAGAATGCAATAAGACTTAGTCTTAAACTGGAAAAAAAACAAAAATGTAAGCCGTAAATTCATAATGTTGAGGTCAAATTTGTTTGGAATATATCTCAAAGGTCTGAAACCTTTTTATGTAGTGGATTTTGCATATGGACTAATGTTGTGATCCGGAATTTCAGGTCTCACATTTTTGACAAGTCCCTTTTATTTAAATGGACTATAAATGGAGACAAAAATTAGTGTAGAGGGAAAGTATTCTAGCATTGGGGTGAAAAGACAAGATTTGCAAGTATTTGTGCATATCAACATCTCTATATAAAATGTGACCTATGAACTGCCCTTGGCTTGTAGCTCCCATGATTCTGCTTAATATAAATAAAAACAAAT
The DNA here is from genome assembly GCA_013397375.1 of Toxostoma redivivum. Taxonomy (NCBI): domain Eukaryota; kingdom Metazoa; phylum Chordata; class Aves; order Passeriformes; family Mimidae; genus Toxostoma; species Toxostoma redivivum. Next base: position 100,956 of record VXBI01000292.1, on the reverse strand, counting down.
GGCTTCAGGCAAGAGATGGAATGTGAAATAATAAAAATAAATCTTTAAGGTAACTGAACATGAGTTGCCTGGGTGGGCAACTTCAAGTTATATCCAGTTGGTATTTAGACTGTTAATCCACAAATTATTTCATTATGCTTCTGCTTAATTTTGGTTACTTGTGTTGGTTTGCTCAGAACAACCCTAGCCTAATTTTAACTTTATCGGACAACTTATTTCTGATGATTTTTTTTTTTTTATTATCTCTCTAGGATTGATACCTATAGAATCTTTTTTTGCATATATATTTTAAAAGTGATATTATTTTGCTTTTTAAGCACCATTAGTACTTATTAAAAAAATACGTTTCTTCCATGCATTATCATTGGCACTACTATTTTTTAATGTCTTCTTCTTTTTCCCTGCTCCTCCTGTTCATTGCTCCATTATTTCTTCTGAGAAAGAAAATTTTGCTGATCATGGTAGGTCAGATTCCCACAGCAAAAAACCTTCTCTGCACACTAAGACTGACTGTTGACCTTTCATTCTGCATTCCTGGGCAATTTACTGTTTTCTCCTATAGTGCCCAATTCTTAATTTTTTTCTTTTTTTTTTTTTTTAATGCTGGGTTTTCCTTAAAAGCAAAGATTCCTTGTGTGCAGGAGTATATTAATTTTCCTTTTATTCTGGTGCTTTTGAAGAATGCTAACAGTCCTTGTATCTACAAACCATTATGAGCAGGATGTGTTAGAAAATCATGCCAAACCCTGTAATGGCTCATCAGAGCTCGAGGGTGAAGACCTCTGCTGGAAAGGGGATATTTGCTGTGCTTGTAGTCTCCTGAATCTCAGCATTCATGATTTCATGGCCTCATTTTAGAACCATGAGATCATTAGAGATGTTGGAAAAGAACAGCAAGTCCAACCACCTCACAAAGCACCACGTCTACTCATTTTTTGAGTTCTTCCAGGGATAGTGACTCCACCACTCCATTTAGAAGCAAAGTGGTTGCATCTTCCATCAACACTCTTTGCCTCTGAGGAGTCCTTCCAGTTAACAAATGACAGGACAAGACAAAATGGCATCAAGTTGCACCAGGGGAAGTTTAGATTAGCCCTTAGGAGTTTGGTTTTTTTCCACATAAAGGGTTTTAAAATATGGGAAAAGGCTGCCTAGGGGTGTCTAGAGTCAACAGTCCTGGAAGTGTTCAAAAACCTTGTGGATATGGCACTTAAGGACATAGTTTAATGGTGAACATAGTGGCAGTGCAAGGTTAATAGTTGGATTTAATGATCTTAAAGGTCTTTTCCAACCTTATCAATTCTGTTTCTATGATTTTGCTAGCAGAAAGGCCAGCAAGAGTGTATCTGTCTTGGTCTCCTCTGCAGAGTCTCTTTTCTAATCTGAGCTGCAATAAGCAGAGCGATTAAGATTGCATTTGCCACCTTCTTTTGCTAAGTTTTATGTTTTCTTAGCAGCAGGCATTTCTTCATAGCATTCTCTGTATGAAAGATTTTTTAATTCAGTGGAAGGAACAATTCAATTTATTTTTTATCTACAAGAATGCATTAGCTTAATAATTTACGTAGACTCCCTTGGCTTCATGACACTGTTTTCAAGAATGCAAACAGAGCCAGCCACACTGCAGCTGCAGGCTTGTAAATACTTGCCTAACAAAGCAGTTCCACTCCAGCTAATGAATCCTGGGGCAGCTGACACCGTAGCCCCAGCTACAAATGGAATTCATTACATAGGATGAAAACCAGCAAAACAGACTGCACCATTTCCTTGGGCCCTCTGAAGACATGCCACGTGCTGTAGATCACCATGGGCTGAGTCACAGTGTTGTGCTGCTCTGTGATGATGTATATGTGTTTGTGTACAGCTATCCCCATGGAACACGAGAACAGCATGTCAGAAATCTGTCAGGGATTTAGAGGTTTCTGTCTGAGGCACAGAATAGCACAGGATATGTCTGAGGCAAACCCCAAATATCCTGTGGCAGAGGGCTGTGGTTATGTGGCTGCCCTCATGTTGGGGCACAGAGGATGCCTCACCTGTCAGACTCCCCTCAATATTACATCCAAACCTCCCAGAAGCTCCCCTGCAGCAGGTGGAAGATATCACACCTGGCTAAACAGAAAGAGACAAACATCTTGCCCAAGTCCACAGAAATGACTTGGTGAAAGAGCCAAGTACAGAGTAAAGCAGTTTTGACTCCTCATAATTTGTTTTAATCAGTAATCACAATGTGTCATGAGTGTGTGATTATTATGTCTGCATCCATAGCTCTCCATTATCTCAGAAATGCATTACAGGTTTAATTCCTCTCACAATTACATCAGATTTACATGTGTCACAACTGGAATTACTCTGAACTTGCCCCTTTGTCGCTGTGAAGAAAAACCAAGATTTATATGCCATCTAGGGAGAAATACATTTTGGTACTACAAGTTTATTTGACTTCTGACTAATAAACAAAAGCAGATTGTGGACTGAAATGAATTATAGCAGGGGACAAATGATTTATCAGCAGAGAGAAAATTTATCATGACAAGAAGTCATATAGATTATTCTTGTGTGAGTTTCAGGTAGCTGTTCATTTTTTAAATAATTACCAAGTCATTCAAAATTAGTAAGCCTAACATTAAAAGCCATCACATTGAATTTGTAGGGTATACCCTTTGTATGCACTTCAAACCATAGCCTGGTGTAGTGAATTATGTACATTTCTTGAAGTCAAGTGGAATATGGCTTGTTAGATTACATGTTGCAGTGTATCCAGTACTCTAAAACGTGAGAGTATCAGCCTACCAATAGATTGCATCCTCTACATTCACATTATTGAATGGTCATTGATTAGTGAAATAAATGGAAATCTTTCACCAAATAATTGGAGGCAATCCTTCCTGACATATGCAGGAGGAAACCTCTGACCTGTAAATCTTAGGAGTTATACTAGTTTCATATTTAAGTGATAGCTAAAGTGATAAATTACCGTAATCACCCTACCTTTATAATTTCTTTTTTTTCTTGGTAGCTTATAGAGCTAGCTGGATAACTTTTTCTAATAATGTTTGCAGTGAGTTTTACTCACATTTTTCATTAATTTATGGGCTTCAAGGCTATGTAAGTCTCCTCATACTGCATAGTTATTACTCACATGCCTGTTTTTCCACTGAGGAGTAGTAGCACCTACTTCCTTAACTGTTTCCTAGTAAACTCAAACTACCCTTAACAGAGTATTTACTGTGCACACAAACAAAAGGATGGCTTTCATATAAACTTATAAATAGACTTTTTTTTTTTTTATGTGTGACAAACATCAATATGACTGAGAGAAATAAGATAACTGTCACAGATAAATCTAGCACATCTCTCCTTGGGACAAATAATGTTTGGGAGCAAAGAAAGGATTTTAAAACACCGAGCACGCTGCTGCTCCTCCCTCACCTTCTAGCCTAAGGCTCTGTTGGTTGGTGCCAATTTTCCACTTCTGCATCCCTCTCTAGAAGTTCCTAAGATGGGGATTGTGTCCAAGCAACTCTTTTAGACATCCTTTTGTGAGTTTTTCCTCCATGAACTTATCTCCAGGAAACCAAGGTATCCCAAGCTACCTCCATGGCACCTAGTAGCAAGGGATGCCCCGTTTTAGTCCCGTGTTCTCCAGGGATCTCTCATTCCCCAGAGTCTGACAGGCTGTCAGCTTTCTTCTGCCACCATGCTCGCCCTGATGGTGCCACAAACAACCAATAATCCTCCCAGAACTTCAGGGACCTGGCTTAACTCTAAGATGAGACAGGCAGGGAGAGATCCAGACCTCCTACGGAGATGAATATGACGCCCAACGTGTCACGGATGCTTTGGAAGCTGCTCATGGATTGCAGGCACTTGCTGATTATAAATGTTGTGCCACTTTTCTCTGCATCCTGTTGATGGGAGTGACAAAGAAAATGAATATCATCCTAACATTTTATGAGAAGGCTGCTAAATTCCACTTTGATCAGTTGTAGTGATTCTGCTTACAAGGGCAGGGGATATAAAGTTAATTTTTTCTTCATTTCATAGTAATTGAAGATTTTAAAAATAAATTTCTCTAAAAAAATATATTGGATGGCTAAGAGATCTGGATGCAGTGATGAAAGATGATTTAAATTTTAGAATGGTTCTTTTTCTTCCTTGGAGCAAATTAAAATTAAAATAATCAAAACCATGGATCAGGATAATTTGATTTTTAGTTAAAGGAAGATTTTAGGAATGCCCTTGTTTCTAATACCTTTCTGTCCCAGTGCCTGTGCTCTCCACTCAGAACAGTTGGGGTTTCAGAACTCTATTTCTTTGTGGCCAGGGTGGTGCTTTAAGTGTTTTCCGGACATTCTGTCTCCCTTCATTTTCATCTCTCCCATTTTGTCTCTTACATTTCATTGTAGGGGATGCCTTGTGTTCTACTGTCATATCTCAGGAATTCTGCACAAATTGATACAATTGGCAGCCATTACCTATATATTCCCCTTAATTGAAAACCATATGGAGCTCACAGGAAAGTAGTAATACCCACTTTTCTCTTGTCTAGTTAAGGCCTTTGCTTCCAAACTTGAAAAGCAGCTCCACAAGGCAGGAAAGGTCAAGAAGAAAACTGATCTAATTATCCCATAAATCTTCAAATAACAAGAACTATCAGGCTCTGTATATATAACACAGAACTGACCAAAAGACTTTAACAGTATGGGATCTTGCTTGGTAAGGGACTTCAAGAGACTATGGTTGGAATTATTTTATTTAGGACAAGGAAATGAATCACAAAATACAGCCAATGCTACCATACTGTGAAAATCCAGCACATAGGCACTACTTCTGGCTGTCTTTTAGATCCTCTTGCATTTATTTTAACTAGTTGGACAAACCTTCAGACTGAAACTTTCTAGCAATTGAGGGCTTTTCAAGGTGAGGGGTGAGGAGGAACAGGTTAAATTAAAGCAATGCAGGCAGCTCATTCTGAACATGAGACTGAAATCAGCACACCACAGATAGTAACAAGAAGGTTGATTTCAAATTTCAATTAGGTGTGTCACAGATTTAAGGTTGCAAAGGCAATTTGGATAACACATCCAGGCTGAGGGGCTTTCAGAGTGAGGAATGCCTTCTGCTGCTTCAAATAAGGGCAAATCATAAAACTCCTGCTCTAAAATCTGCTCAGCTATAACAGACTGAAGTAAAGCAGCTAAATTATATTAAATATCTGTCTATGGTGAGCACACAAAAAAGCCTCCAGGAAAAAAGGGCTATGAACAAATAGTGGAAAGAAACACAGGGTGGTAGATTAGGGCAGAGGGAACACACTGATGGTGGGGGTGAAGGACAGGAGATGTACATCCCTTGCAAGCCTCATGGATATCAGGAATGCTCATGGCAGGCCCAAACTTTCCAAGCAAAGAGTCACTAACTAACCCAAAAAACCCTTCTCAGTCAAAATTCCCTAGAGGCACATACCTTCAGAAGAGGAATCAGGGAAGGATTTGAATAGCACATTCTTTTCTCAAGAGTCTTTTGTCGCCCCAGGTGTAAGGTTTCAGAGATCAGGGTAAACAGTCAGTGTCACTGGGGGGAAAAAAAAAAAAAACCATAATTAAAAAAAGTAAAATTGGAAGCATATCCTTCCTTGAAAATTAGGTTTCCTTTAAGACAGGTGGTTTCTATATTTTGGCTGAAATGCATATTTATTGAGTTTTTTTCTCTAAGTCTTCACATCAATGAACCTAATAATACAAAAGAAATAGCCCACAAGGGGAGTGCCTTAAAATTTATGACTCTTCAGTACTTTATCTTGCATTCTCAAACATATTTTTCACTAAGTATCAAGTTCTTTTACTAAATAGAATACAATTTAATCAACAAATTATATTATAATCTGTTATAAAGGCAATACTTAAACTTGATGAGGATTCAGAAGAAACAATCTGAAACAAAACAAGATTCATCAGGCAGCATGGAGTTCACAATTTGTTCACAGCCATAGCTTCAATCTGCCACTTCATGTATCACAACTCCCACCACACTCTATTTTGAGAGCTGAGGTGGGATTAAATGAACACACAGATCATGAATCAGGTTTGTTGGGGTTTTTTTGCACATGGGTGGATTTCACCTGCAGAGCTTCATATTTTGTATATTTTACATAAAGAGAGGGTGACCATGCTTCTTCCTTCTGTTGCCTCCTTTACGTAAATTTTAATGTATGTTAGCACACAGGAAATACGAATAATGCAGTTTAGAGAAAATGAAGAGCAACTAGAAATAAAATATGCTGCCTGTATTGGAGGAGAGCAGCAATGCATCAGAATTAAGTTTGACTGCAAAGAGCCTGTAAATTTTAAATGATAATCTCTACTTTATGTGGCTTAGACAATAGTAATTATAGCCATTTTTGTGAACAGTATTTGTCGAGCTATGTAAAATGAAACTGCACTAATGAGATGTATTTGAAATCAGTGGGACAGCATTATGAGGAAAATACCCATTGTGCTCCCTTGTTTCAGCTGCATGTGAAACCAGTCCAGAGGCTTAAATTGTATGAGGAAAAAAAAAAAGCAGCAAACCCTTGCCGTGTGCTACTTAGCACACACTGTGACAGTGATAAATTCCCTCAGTGATTCTCAGGTGCCCTGTTATTATCTCTAACTGCCTTCCAGCCTGTCAATCTTCTGCTTCCAGATGGTATCGGTCATTCACACAGCCAAAACCTTGCTTAGAGGGACTTACACTTTGTGCTGGTAATAGGTGTTTTATCTTCCAGTGGGTTATTTGCCCACCATTCTTGTGGAATTCCACAAAAGAAGCATCTCTGATTATCTGACAATTTATCTTTTGTACGGATCTTGTTGGAAATTGAGTTACTAGAAGGAGTTGGTTCTTTCAAAATGGAATCTCTCCCTGAGGCTTTGAGAGCAGGATAATAAGATTTCATCTTCTGCATCTCAGAAAGCAGGGGACAGGAGAATACCTACACCTCCAGAGCTCTTGATAGGGAACACCAGAAATTCTGTACACAGCACATCCTTCTGAGGTATCTAATACTAATCTAATAGTACAGCTGGCCCATACAAAAAGTTATATACCCCTGATCTCCACGGGATCTCAGCCATGTTGTGTATTTCCATACAGTTACCATTTATTGTGCAGAACACTCGAGGCAGGATTTTTTTTTTCTCATTTACTCTTAAATAAAATCATGCTAATTTCTCCTTGGCTAGTTGCTACATGACCCACTCCCTAGTGAGAACCCCTTCTCGTGGCTCAAGGCACCACCAGTGCCACTCTGCTGGTGACACACCACTGTCCCACTGTCCTGGAGCTACACACGAGTTATGTACAGGTAAGAATAAAATGGTAAAAAATTTCATCATCAAAATTGCTAAGCATTCCATCAGCTCTTCATTTAATTTCATGGACTTCACAATATCCTGACATTTTGTTTGCAAATGCTTTTGAAAACAATATAATAGAAAAGAAATGGACTTTTTTTTAAATCTAGAATATCAAATGTCAAGTAAATTTTTGTATAAATGCTGTGCTGCATGGTGATCTAACGAACAGTTTTCCTTATTAAAGTTCAGTTTTGTGTAAAGAGATTAAAGTATTTAATCAGTAGGATTAGTAATATCTGACTTATTGAAAAAGAACACTCTATATTGAAGAGACATTCTTCTTATATTTAATAGGCTAAATAAAATAATTTCCAGAATTCCTAGACAAAAGTAAAAAAAGATAAAATATTTTCCATTATAAGGTTTGGACTGGGGAACTCTAAATTCTACAGTCCATGTCATGACTATTGTTTTTTGGATTAATTTGTTAATTTTTTTAAACTGTTTAAAACATCTAAAGCTTGGACAAATACATCAATGGCCTAAAAATGGAACAGGTGCTGCCCACCCGAAGCCAGAGGGAGAAGAGGAGAAAGCTCTGCTTTAAGAGAAAAACAAAAAAGGACAAAAACATGGATGCCTCTCTGGCAGTGCAAAAATATCTGAAATCCCAGGCGGCCTTTTTAAACTCAACACATTTACAAGTCCTCTTTATGTGACACATTTTGTTTTGTTTGTTTTGTTCTGTTTTGTTTCACTTTTAATGTGATTCTCAAGGCCTTAGTAAGTTACTTTTTAATAAAGGTAGTAATCACCACCTGAACAACTCTTCTGAGAAAATATGTAGGAGTTTTGTGATTGGACTTGATGATCCTAGAAGTCTTTTCCAACCTTAATGATTCTGTGATTTCAGGGTTTTAAGAAAGTCAAAACCATCATTTCTGGGGGAAAAAGCCAAACACATTTCTTGGGTTTTTTTATCCTGCTGGCCAGAATCCATTCTTTTACTAGAACTAAATGAATTGAAGGACTGTGACAGCTCTCTCTAAACCCAGTATAATATTGCATGTATCTTCTACTCAGCACTTTTCGGTTTAGAGAAAACAGAAAAGAGAAAACAGTCAAGAATGGAGATAAAACAAAATCTACTAATTACAATAAAGTCTTCAGAAGATAAATCAAGTTGTCTAACACAAATATGATTTAAGTTTTTTTTTTCAGGTCATATCAGTAAAAAAGTTGCTCTCAACCCCTGTCAACTCAGGAGTGACTGGAAGTGCTGACTGAGGGATACAGGGCAATAGGCTCACCACACTGGCTTTGAAACATGCTGGTTTTAGGTCTCATATAAAACAAGAACATTTGTTTTCACCTTTTCTCCTTTATCTGAAGTACGCCTATCCTTTCACATAAACTTGTTCTCAGTAATAAGATCCTGTTACCTCAAAAGCCATTTTTCCCTTTCTGCGAGGGGAAAAATACTTTTATACTGTTTTCATAAGGAAAAACAAACAAAAAAAACCACTTACAAAAATCAGAGAAAAACAAGCTAAAAAAGATAAATGTAATTAGTAACGCTGATAGGAACATTGGAAATTAATAGTAGAATGCTTACCTTCATTTCCCATCTTTTATTTTTTTTTTAAATTTCAGTAAAAACAGACAGTTTAGAGCTAACTTATCTGTGAGTCTTTTTCTTTCTTTTTTTGCCTCTTCTTAGTAAAAACATGAGTGTACCTTTTTGCATTAGAAGTTGCTTAAGTTTTTTAAATTTATCTTACTTGGCTGCAAAAAAAATGGCCCTGGTAATCCAATTTCCTGGCTCCTCCTTGTTGACAATAACTTCATTATGCATATTGCACCCAACAGCTTGATCTTTGAAGATGTAAATCTTTCTACCTAGACAGAGTTATTATTAAGTTCATTAAAACACTGCCAAGTGTAGGATTGAACCTTTCTTTCTTGGCTGAAGGTCTGGTCACAGAAGGTTTTTATTGCACAACCCTCCCACAGTTCATCACATAAAGGTATTTCGAACTAGCTGACACCACCAAATCTACAGGAGAGACAAAAACAAATATCAAATAACAAAAATAGCATGTTTATGTAAAACCCCCCCAAAACCCCCTCTCTTCCATTAGCAATATTTCAATCAGAATGAGATCAAAATCAGATCATAAATATTCATAACTTTAGGCATGACTATTACACCATCTTTAGCAATTTTTTTTAATATCTACTTTTTAAAGCCTCAAACTGTTCAATATAGGATACTTGCCATTTTTTTTGCAGAATATGAATAAAACTGAAGTTAAAACATACTAGAATTAAAGCCAGCTTTCCTGAATCCTAGAATTCCTCTACCTAACAGAGGTAATTAAATTTGTCTACACATCTGATGTCACACTTTCTTACAATCAGCAACAGAAATGGAAAATCAGAATGAGCATGAGTGATTGCACCCATCAATGTCTCAGAGGCAATAAGAGAAAATTAAAAAAAAAAAACTCTATGAAAATATTTGTACCCTGTGTATGAAATTTTCATGATTTGGTTTCATGACAGAGTTTCGGGAGCCAAGCAGAAAAGCTTTTAAGTTTTTGGGTGCCAGCAAGCAATGTGTGCATTTACACTCATATTAAAATTTGTAAAACTACTTTTTCTTCAGCAAGAAATACTCATACAGAAAATTCTTCCTGACACAGTTTAAAATATGTTAATTTTTCACTCTGTCATTATTCTAAGGGTTTGTATTGCTGGGTAGTTTTTTTTTTTCCTTGCTCTTTATCATTCCATTTATTTCACTAAAACTCTTAGGAGGGGTTGCAGAAGTAATTTGTAGCGGCACAACAGCTGGTTTAGATTTTGTCAGGATTTCTGTTACATTTCAGTGTGCTCTCAGATTATGTTGTCTTGTGCTTAATGTGTGTAATCCATGTCTGTATTAAGAGGATACTTGACCGCATTTAGTGTAAATAGCAGTGCCATCCAGTTGCCCTGAAAACAAGCACTAAATCAGCTTACAATTAGCGTGCTTCCCTTCATCCCAGGGACGAGGAATAATTCACAGTGCCAGGGATCACGGCAGCAATGCTTTTAATTAAATAGAATGCCCCGGTTACACCAAATGCAGGCCTTGAATTCTGACACACTTAAATTGAAGGATGGATAATCCCAGCAGTCTTTGGATGGGTAATGCTGTAACCAGGAATAGATTAAAAAAGGATTTTTTTATTTTAGAAATAATAATAATAATAATAATAATAATAATAATAATAATAATAATAATAATAATAATAGCAGCTGCTAAAATGGTATTTTTAGGAGGCGGTACCCACAATGCAGCTCCCTTAATCCCTTTCAGATGGTTACCAATACATTAGCAGCCTTTATGTATTGGTAGTAGAAATATCAATGTTAGAAAACATTGGAATTATTAGAAATATTAGAAAAAATATGATTAATTTTATTCTCTTAGATAAAAAAATATCCCTGCGATTTTTTGTTACTTGCAGGGGCTTTCATCAGAAATGCAGCTCTGAATTGATGTGCACTAAATATTCCTATTCCTAAGTGCCTCGTGCCTCTTCCCAGCACAAAGAATAGGAAGGAGGGGGCAGACCAAAGTGACGTTAGTTACCTTGGCATCTCCAGTCCTCCCCAATCCAGAAACTGAGTCATCCCCAGCTTGGCCCCAGTGCTATTCTGAGTGCTAAAGGCACAAGGTGCACAGCAGCTGAGATGAAATGCATTCAGCCAAAACCCCTCCCTCCCTGCCTCCCTGCCCTGCTCTCTCCTCAGCTGGGATGTGACTGGACATGGGCAGGAGCAGCAAGGCCAATGCACTGTGGTCCTTTATCTCTTACAGGCATACATTTGGGATATGGGATAGAGCCATGTATAAATACTCCTACCTTGTCTTCCCTCTTTTTGGCTTATTAACATTGTTTATGGACCATAGCTATCCAAAGGCAGTGCAAACAACATAGCTGCTTTTGTCTCATAGATGATTAATTTTTTCAGTTTTCTGCAGAAACCTTCTGTAAGATACAGGCACAGAAATACCCAGAGTATTCCTTCAGAAGCTCCAGGACAGCTCTCCAGGAATGGTGCTGCGGATGAAGGAAAGTACATAAAGCTGTTTTGAATTAAACAAATCAGGCTCAGTGATGTGGCAACTTCTCACTGAACACGTTTTTGATTGCATATAACCCTCTCTTCTCTGGAAAGCTGCCTTGCACCACCATTTCAAATTATTTTGACTATTTCTTCAAATTATTATCGAGTGAGCTGCCATGAAGGCACTGCACAGGCATTGCTGCAAAGAGCATTCCACAGAAGGCACAAGTTACTGCCAGTGAGAAACTGAAGGTTTTGCAAATGAAGTCGAGTTCTGAATGGTTTTATTTTCTCCCACAGAGGAGAGACAGCCCAGTTTTCTTGGTTTGTGTGGAAACTGCACTTGGAGAGGGTGGAGAATTCCTGCTGCCTGGCCCTGGGGAGGTCAGGGATGCTCTGTGCTTACTGAGCACGCTGCTGGCAGCTTTCCCACCTTGTGCCTCAGTCATTCCCACCCCAGACACCCCCTGGGGTGTCCTGTCACCATCTCACAAACACTGGGGTGTCCTGTCACCATGACACACCTGCTGACATCACCTGTCACCATCTCACACCCTCTGACATCACTCCCCAGGGTGCCACACGTCAGAAGCAGAACTTAGAAAGTGAGGTGAGCAGTCATGGAGCAGCCCAAGACAAGGGATGTCCGCCTGCCTTGACACCAAAGACTACCCAAAATACCCCTAGGCTTTGTCCTGCCAAGTTTTAAAATCTACAATAGTCACACTGCAAATCTGGAAACTTCAGTTAGCAAGAAAAGCTGATTATTACTGTTTTTGTTATATTCTTCCAGTCCATAATACACAATTATTTTCTTCTCAGCTTCTTTCCTAGATAGGACTCATTATATTTAAATGACTACCCTGTGACTAGCCAAACTGTAATGATTGTGAAGATGAACAGTATAGTTTAGATTGTGACAAATGAGCTCCTTGTGGCAGTTACAACCAGTTATTAAAAAGTTTAGCTTCCTTACAAAAGTTTATTGTGATGCTCATGAAACTGAATTTTTACCTAATGGCAAAAAATTCACAAAGCAGTAAACAATACCTGACTGTAAGTTTGTGTAATGTCTAAAAAGCTACCATTAGGTGCCATCTATAATTATATTATTTGTGCTTTGTTTCAGATGCCTGTATTTGTAAATATGTTATTTACAACTTTTAATATGAATGCCTGACATTTCAATGGAACATGCTGACAGACTGTTCATGTCTCTGGAAAGTTAACATTGCACAAATCAGGTAAGCTTTACAGAAACTTCATTTTATAAGTGTAAGCAATTTCTATAAATGTCAAAATATCTCATTTCATTATTCTGGGAACCAAATGCTTGCCATTTTAATTTTCTTTCAAAATTTATATTTTCAAGTTTGAAAGCATTAGGTAAGTTTTCCAGTAAAAGATGTTAAAGAATTAAGATGTTTCAGTCAATAGTTATCTATTATTTTTTCTTATGCAGACTATATATTGTAAATTTTTTTGCTTCCTTTTGAGAAAGAAATCGAAGTCCAAGAGCCTGTCATGCCTTCACAACCATGATTATTTTATTTGCTTTAAAACTAGCCCCTGCAATATGGGAGATAGATCTAAGGGCAAAGAGGCTAGGAAGGAGTGGTTGAATGTTCCAGGCAGATAAACTTTAACACATGGCAATTTCTCATGCAGGCTTTACACCTAATACTCCTGAGCATCTTACAGCTAAAATACAAAGTAGTCTGTGGTGTTGTTAGGCTTTAATACTTTCAAAGACACATTGAGTGTTAATGGGGTCCTCTGGACTTAAGGCTTTGTTGTTTATTATACCCAGACTGCCTGGGTGCTCTCTAATGACATTCTCGAGTAAATCACCTAATTCCTGACCTGCTGCTAAAGTCAGAACCCCCCGGATTATCTCCACCCACCTCCCTGCCTGAAGCAGCCTCACAGCTTCAGCAGTGAGTCACATCCCTCCCAAAAACCATGCTCCAGACCCCAAAATATGCCCACACACTGCCTTCCATCAGCATCTCTGGAGCACAGGAGCACGTATGGAAACAGAAAACCAAACAGCACACCCTGGGTGCCAAACCCCCTTGCATTCCCCATTGCTGGAGCAGGAGGGCAGGGCTTCCCACCCCTGATGGAGAGCTGCAGCCTGCTAAAGATCCCAGTGCCCAAACAGCAGAAATGAGTACCCTGAGGCTCAGCACAGAGTGTAGGAAATTGCACAGGCAGCCAAGGAGCCCAAAGTGAAAACTGAGGACAAATGGAATTTCCATTAACAATGTTCACTTGTCATCAACACAAAATTCACTCCTGGAAGCAAACAGCAAGCGGGGATTGGGGTCAGGAGTTGGACCCTGTGCTTTATAAATGGCTCTAGTGGCTGGATTTATGGGCAGCTGCCTTCCAGGAGCAGGGAGAGGTTATTTAACCAACCAACCAAAATACACCCAAATAACAAAAAACAACAAACAAACAAAAACAAACAAACAACCCCCCAAAAAAATTTAAAAACCACGCAAAACAAAATACCAAAACCAAAACAGAACAAAAAAGGTGTTTTTCCAGAGTAACATTTACTCTGAAGCATATGTAAAACCATTCCTCTTTTGGTTTCCTACCACTGGAGCAATGATGTTCTCGTTTGTATGTACTAAAATTGAAATAGTAATAGCATCAGAGTTAATACCACTGTTCCTGACTCTCACAAGGCAGATCTGTTCCTCTTCACAAGGGTATTTTTCAGTCTTCTGTCATCTAAATCAGCAAAAAAGTTCCCACTACCTCTCATGGCATGGAACTGGGACACCGTTGCACTGAAAAAAAGAGATCAATCACAGGTGCACATTCAAGGGTTCACAGGCATTTTAAAATGAAAGTCATAATCATGATTTTCTAAATATTTCTAATAGGTTTCCTCAGCTACAGAACAAAAACATCCCAGTACCACCTCCCAGACCTCTATCAGGTTTTACTCTCAGATGTTACAATTTTGAAAAGGGAATTTTGAATAAACTTAGAGGTTCCTGCTAGGTGTAAAAATCTCATTGGAATTCAGTCAAAGTTAAGTGCCTAACCCAATAAGAGGACTTGAAAATTGTGACATGAACTCAAAGGCACATACTAGTTTTTAGCCTGTGTTTTTTCAATTCAAGAAACAATGAGTAGCACCCAAAAGTGCCATATTTTGTAAGGGTTTGTTTGTTTGTTTGGGTTTGTTTTGCTGGGTTTTTTTTGCTTGATTGTTTGGTTGGTTGGTTGGTTTGTTTTTTTTGTAATACAACCAGCAATAACCTCTTACAAATCTAGAGCTGACTAATCTCAGAGGTTTCAGGGGGAGCTCATCTCAGAGCTGCACAGGGACAACGAGAGGGAAGATGGTGCAGCTACAGCAGCAGCCCCAAGGGAACTCGATTTCCTGCCCTACAAAGGGCTTTGTGTACTGTACCAAGGTGAGACATTTAGGCTCATATCTTTAAAGGTTCTTCAGTACCTGACATTCCTTGAAACAGCTGACTAAATGCTTTTGAAGAACTGGACTCTGAGCTCGCAGATTCCCATACGAATTAAAGTACCTAACAAGGAGTTTAGTTAAAATTGGGGAAACTAACTCCAGGAGTCCAACTCTCAAAACCCTGCAAAACCTCTTTAAGTTGGTGTCTATTGATGCCTATATGCTTTCACTTAAGAATTCATTCTTGAGCAGCAAATGTTTGTTTCCATCTGTGTTGAGAATTGTCTCCATGCAGTTAAAGAAAATATTTCTGGATATTTTCTAGAAGGAGAAATGTTCCTGCCATCTCAGAGTTACTTAACAGTCAGGAGCGAATTACATCAGAAAAAGCAGTCATGGGTTATTTACATACAAAAATATATCTGAAGGAGGAAGCTGTGGAAATGCCCTAGTTTTAAAATGGTAGCTCAGGTGCCAGCATGGCAAAGACAGATTCAATGGCTTCTTCAGCCTGAAAGAGTTCAAATCTGCATCTCAGGAGAATCCTGCAGCTCCCCAGTGCAAGGGAAAGACATGGTGAAGGAATTGTCTCTATTTTCCAAATTTTATTTTGTATATCCAGTATACATTATTTTGTATAGCCAGTATTTAAGCAGCCCTTCACGTTTTTGGGTGTTGCAAAGGAGCAGCTCCCAGGTCCCAGCTTGATTTTCTGATGAAAGACTTTGTAAACTAACCATCGATGCTGATTAACAGAGCTGCCTCTCCCAGATGCCTCCCATTCTTCTCCCTACTGTGGGTACAGCTTCTTCTAGTGCTTCTTCTTCTTTGTTTGTAGGGAAAATTAATATGCAGCTCTCTATGATTAACACTCTCTTACAGAATTATTCAGATATTCTTTCTGTAGCCTAACTCCTGATATGCTGACAAGGCATGAGATATGCCCACATGTTACATATGGCACAGTGTACAGTGACATGTCTCCACTGGGTACTTATTGTACTGAAAATCTTCAAATCCTTTCCAGGTAAAAAGTGACTAGCATGTGTCAAGCAAAAATAAAGAGATTTTTTTTGTTGTTGTTTGATTTGATAATTTGATTTTTTTTAGCCTATACCAAAACATTTGCAGTTTCAAAAGTAATTTTCATTTAAAACGTTTTCTTTAAGTACAAATTATGAGCATGAGATTTGCTCAAATCCTCCAGCCAACTAAGAATCTCTCTCTCTCAAGAGTTAATTACAACAACTTAAGATGGAATATATTCTTTACTCGTTGCTTATTTAATTTATTCAAGACTTTATATTGCAGTACTTCCTACTTCCCTCTTTAGTATGAATCATTTTACATTTTTCCTTAGCGTTTCTATTTTAAGTACAGGACTGCATCATTTCAAGTGAATGAACATCTTTGTTCTCTAAGGTTTGATAAATGAGAACATTAGATATACCCAACAGCCTAATGAAATTCCCCACCTTGGTTTGGTGCTGCAGATTGCTTATTTGATAATTTGGAGGAAAACCTCATCTTTGATAATGGTGCTAAACAATGCATGGCTTCATTGATATTTAATAGATAACAGACTTAAAACAACACTGTTGGAGTTTATCTTTTGTACCCAACAGCTGTGCAGTTTAAAAAAAACAGAAGTACAATACTGTATTGTATACTTGAATTACACACTTAGTTTAAGGGATAAGAATCCCAGCAGCAGATGGCATTCCAGGCTGTCATAGCAGGGGAAAGGAAAAAAAAAACAAAAAATAAAGCAGGCCAATAGTTTGCCTTGATATTATAAATCAACAGACTGGTTACTGCCAAACACATGAAGATTAATATATCAAAAGCTGTGAGATATTTCTGAGAAATGAAAGTAGGAAACACCTTGGTATGGACAAAACTGTTCTTCAAACTCCAAAGCAAGTGGACAGAGAAGCTCTTTATTAGCTGAAGTTTCCCTGGTATTTCTCATTAAGTGCAATTAGGTCCCTGAGCCCTGTTTTGGGGGAGAAAGCTGAGGACAGATTCTCCACTCCCAGGAAAGTCCAGCTGTTGCAGTTTGACAAGGGATGGGAATCACAACTCCCAGGCACATCACCCCAGAGATGAGCTTCACAGCTTGACAGTGACACTGCTGCAGCCATTAGGGAACCATGAAAGTCCATATATCCCATGTAATCACGTTTCATTCCAGGAGAGAGCCCCTCCCAGCCTTGTTGCAGCCTCACAACAGACTCAGATTAGCTGAGGGGTTTAAATCCCTGGTCAACAAATAAAGGCATATGGTATGAGGAATCTTCCTTAGAGCTGGAAGGATTAAATCAGCTGGAATAAGTATAGGCAAAAATTTGGGGCTGTTATGTTTGTTCTCTGTGAGAGAGTCACTCTGCTATAGATTTGGACAGTGACTGCTAAAGTGTTGTATGAAATCCATATCAAACATGAAGGCATCTCCAGCACTGTAATCACCACCATGACACAACATGGGGATTCACACAAAATGGTACACACAACACACAATAAACTAATTACTTCCTTACCACAGCTTGTCTTCAGCCTTCATGCATGGGATTTTGATGAATAGGTCTCAATAAACCTTGCCTTGGTAACCAGGACATAGCTGCCAAGAACACAGTTCCCCAAAAATTCGCTGTTTGTCATTAATTATATAAGAAAAAGAATTCAAAGTTAATTTGGTCATGACAGCAGCAAACATTATCAACAGATCAGAACACATAATAAACTCTTCTGTGGTCAAAAGAAAAAATCAATAATAGAGACACATGAAAGAATTGGTGTAAAAACCCGAAAATGTGTTGATTCCCTGAATCCCAGTCTTGAGTCTCAAAGCATTCTGATATTTTAAAAATCACCTATGAGTTTTCAGGATGATTCCCAGTCTCAGTATTTTAGATTTGCTTACTTCTATAGACTGTTAAATGCTGAAAAAATAATCTTTCTTTTACCTTGAAAAGACAATATATTACTATGGTTTGATGTTGGCATGAAATTATATTCTTTTTCTGTTTCTTTTGTTTTTCTCTCGCATTTATCAAGTTGTCTTAAACTGGTTCTGCACTGCCATTGCTGTCCTCATTACAGTAATTGCAACATAATTACATCTATAATTCACAGGTTGTAATTACAATATTGTACTATAAAAGGGTTATAAAATATCAAAGAAGATTTATAAAACAAATGATAGAGTGCACTGTATAACACCTACTATATAACACACCTACATCTCTTGGGCTGCCCTTTTCAAAAACAGGTGCTTTGAATTAATTTATCAAAGGAATATTAATCCAGTGAAGATTTTCTTTTGGTTTTCATTCTGTAGAGTATCAACATTCAAAACTTAAATGGTATCTGAACATCTTTAATTGTTTCATTGCTGTATCTGAAAGAAAGCAAATTTATCCTATTTTCAGATCTTCTAGAATTTGGGGTCTGTGATTAGAAAATCTGTGGCAAGTAAAATTATTTTTACATTGAAAAATTTGAAGCTTTCACAGAATGAAACTAAACATTGAGTTCACGCAACTATTAGGTCTCATCCAGCAAGACATAATTTTTCTCTATATATGATTATTGTACAATATTTGTACCATTCACAGATATTCAGTAGACAGCTATATTAATTTTCAATATTTTTCAGCTGTACTGTTCAGGCTGTCCTTACTGAAGTCAATGTAACTTTCCATCATTTTTCAAGAGGATATCTCCTCTAAAATGGAAACATAATACTTTTTGGTCCTATTTATCATTATCTGAGTAGCTGAATGGTTACTTATCCATTCTATCTGAATGACTCTATAATTCAGAAAAAAAACCCCAAAGCCAGAATCAAATAAAATGAACAGGTACATTAGGTTCTTAGCTAGAAAAAATAAAAGCACATTTGTTGTTCTCCAGTTTGTAATATCATAATTTTTAAAGGCCAGCTAAACAGTATCTTCTGCAGCTTTGAGATGTCACAGATTTTGACACATTTTAACATCTTTTCAGATATTTTTGATCACTGACAATTAACAGAAAAAAACCCTATCTTCACACTTACTAAAATATTTTATATAAGCCATTTGCATTAAAAGAGAGTTCAGAGCATCTAATATTTTTGTTTCTTTGTTTTTTCAACACAGGTCAGACTATGGAAGAGATCCTCGTGACTGCTGCAGTTCCTGTGATCATTATAACAATGTAATGTTACATGTAGTGCACAGATGTGGCTGATTCCTCAGATGCATTGGAGTTAGACACATCCATCAGGGAAATCACATCACACTCCATGGTGGAGGTGGAATAAAAACAATCCATTTAGAAGAGTTGATTGAACTAGGGATCCTCTGCTCTAACAGAGAAATAACTGCTGGAAAAAGAGGTGAGACTGCTCTTCACTGATATAGAAAAATTACTAGAGCACACACAGAACCTATTTTAAGAGGAATCAAGGCTGAAATCATCCAGCAGGAGGTTAATGGTAATAAATGTACAGAAATCTTGTGAAAATCCACAAATCAAGTGTCCCAAAGCCCATAAAATTCAAATAAAGAGGTACTCTAAAAATGGCAGTGAGATATACAAAACTAATGATTCTGAACTTCAGTTTATGATAAACAATATTAAAACTCATCAGATTATTACATAATTTAAATTTATTTTGCTGGGTTACATAAATTTCCAGTTCTATTTTTCTATATTTTTTTTCTATACATCATATTATAGATAAGTCCTATGAAGCAATCTTTTAAATAATTACTCTAGAGTATCAAAATTCATTAACTAGGCACCTTAAAAAACAATGCTTTGATTAACAGTCAGAGCATATTGAAAAAGAGCATAGAAAAAGTTCTTTTATATGTTTTATATGTTATATGTTGATGATGTTAGCAATATATGTTAAATAAACATTATATGTTAATCATATAATCATTCTAATATCCAGTTTTCAAATTTCAAAGTAAGTATACTTTTTAAAGGACTGAAAACTAACAGACATGCTTTTTACTCTAGGAAATCTGTTTTATAGTGAGAAACTTAAAGAAAAAAATAGTGAGTTCATTTATTAAAAAAGCGATTCTGAATATATGCAAGAAAATATAATTTTAATAAAGGAATTTTGATGCAGACACTGGTACAATGTGACACTGCAGTGTCTTGCTACTGACAGTGGATACATTCAGACAAGAAATCAGGTGATAATATTTAATAATAATGATATTGGAGCAACTTCTCTGTTGAAACTGTCAATTCTCTGTTACATAAAGTATTTAAAATAATATTAGCTATCTTATTAAACAATATCCTCTAGCTCAACCGGGAGTTGTGGACTTGATTTGAAATCAGCTAATAAAATTACTTGTTTTCAGCTGTGCCATGAACCATAAAAATTATCATATGGGTTATCCTTGGTCTTCAAAGTTTAAGGAAAAAATCACATGTACAATAGCACTGAAACTTTAACAAAAAAAAAAAGGAACTCACTTTCATTGGTTCCTGGCCATTTCTATTATGCCAGCTCTTGGTGTAGAAATTTTTCATTTCACTGTTTAGTTTAGGAGGAGCCCTCCTTTGCAGTAGTCATTGAGTGCACAGAGATTTCTGTTGATTTATGGTCTGAAATATGCCACAGTGCTCATCCTGAGTGCTCTCTTCCTATGTAAATCATCACCCTTGATCAATGGGATGAATTTCAAGATAAGATACCAATCAACAGGAGCTGGAATGGAAGAATAAAATCCTCTATGATAGCTTTCCCTCAGATTTGCCTTCAATTACTTTCTTCCTCCTAAACATACAGGCATTTACTAAAAATGAAAAAGAACATGCTTTGAAATTTAAATCTTCCTACCAGTATTGAAATACCTACTTTCTGAAGTTTGAGAGGCACATTGCAATGTTGTTTGTAAGCACTTTGTTACAAAAGAGACAATTTATTTGTATAATTAATCAGCTGAAATATCCCCAAGGATTTCTTTTTTCCCTAGGAAGACACCTTTTGTTGTTTAGAGGTAATGAAAACATTTCATCAAGGCTTTCTGGTGTGATTGATAGTCTTTGCTGAATTTTGTTGAAGGCTTTCTGTCTGAATGGTTCTTTGAGCTCTTTATTCACTTTCATGGGATCTGGAACATTGTTTTAATACTCTACTAGTAACAGGTGTTTCCCCTATGGGAAACCATTAGCTCCACATTTTTAAACAATGCAAACCTAATTTTTATTTCAGGCTCTAAAGTTTTCTGGTTTCCTTTTTAGAATAGATCAAACCTTTAATAAGTCACAAATAAACTTCACATCTTCATACGGACATCTAAAGGAACACTGAAGACTTCATTCATTAAACAGACTTCTAAGGATATTCCTAAACAAATGGACTTTCACAGAGAAATCTATTTATTATTGATGTTTTTAGCTCTTCTCTGAAAATGAATAGGGAAAGAAGTATTTTTGTTTGTTTGTTTGTTTTTTCCTTGAATGCTCAAAGTGAAGGAGAACACAGATGAACAGCTATTCTGGCTTCAATAATCAATCTGAAAGCATGGGAAGCAACGGAATAAAATGAAATTATTTTGTACTATATGGGTAGTGTTTGAAGGTACTCAGTCTAATCTCAACCTAGAAGTTACAAAATACAGAAGAAAAAAAAAAAAGAAAAAAGACAGAAGTATTTGCCAAAATTACACAATGTTAAATTCAGCACTGACCAGTGAGTGGTGATGCAAATACCCCTTGAAGAGGTAGCTTTACCCCTGGGATAACTCTAAGGACATGTGGCTTGTGGTAAAATCAATGGAGAATGGGATTTAGCAAAAAAGTCACTTTTTGAAACCCCCAAAATCATCAAACAGACATTAGCAAAACTCAGTAGAGAAAGAATAACTGAAATGCATATGGGAGAAAGAAATTTAAAATATAATTATTATGGGTTAAAATGCACATAAATATAGATAAATAGAAATTTCAGGACCAGGTTGAATGGGACCCTGAGCAGCTTAGTCTGGAGGGTGGAATCCCTGCCCATGGCAGGTGGGTTGGAACTTTAGGGTCCTTTCCAGCCCAGCATGTCTATGATGTTATGAAATAGATGTTTGTGTGTGCATGTGTATTTATACATATGTATGTACAGGTTACTAAAAACTAGCAGAAAAAAGAATAATTAGAAAAAAGCAGAATAAAAGATTAATCATGGGAGAGTATGCTTTCTACTGCACGTGTTATTATTGACTGTATCACGTGCAACACTTTTAATACAGAAAGTTGAGTTGGCTGCTGATATTTCTAAACATTTTGCATTAGCTTTGATTTTTTTACAGCTTGTCAGTACATCAAAGGCTGATTTGGCCAGTGTGGTTGCCTCATTGACTCTACTGCATGCACTGTGTCCCAAATGAAGCTATTTAACTAATAGTAGAATAGAAATTCCCATGGTGGTCATGGGGTCGTGAACATTTGTCATCAGTTAGGGCCTAAAGATGGTTAAAAGAGACAAGTGCCATTTAAGTTTTAGAATGCTTGCTTGATGAAGCACAAATAACCATTTAAACTGAGAATTCAGGTGTGTACAAATATATTTATTATAGTTTCACTTCTTAAGATAAATGCTTTCATTACTATATGAGAAATAAAAGCATATGAAAAAATAGAGGAACAGGCCTTTAATCAATTTTTTATGTCTATTGCTGTATAGAGCCATGAAAAACAGGATTGAAAAGGTAAGAACAGAATTCTAAACACTTAATTAATACAAATGACACTTTTAAATCTAAGGAGATTTAAACAAACTAATTATTCCCAGCAGAGTGGATACTCTCTCTCACAATGTTGATGTTAGATAAAAGCCTAATCCCTTTCCTTCTACCTGTTAATCTGCTCATTTAAGACTGCTTGTTAAAATCATGTACTGCTTTCCCTACAATCCATGAATGGAATTATCAAGTGCAATAGTAAGAATAGATACATCCATTAAAATGTGTAGTTTTTATAATCACAGTTTCATAGCATTGAAGTTTGGATTTTGCAGAGTGATAACTGGTCCTGGCAGCAGTGGCACTGTTAGTGGATTTTTTTTCTTCATGTTTCATCAAAGATGCAAAATACTGCCAAATAATTATTCAGTTGCCACATAAGTGATGTTTATCTGAAATCTTGCTCATACAATTAGAAAGAATGTAAATAGGTTGTCACTAAAAATGCACCAGTAGACAGCTGTGGGGAAGACAAATTATGCACATAACTAATTTATAAAGGCTTTGTATACAAACAAGTGTTATCTCAGCCCTTCATTGATTGAATTGTTTAACCAGAAATAACTTTATTTAGCTTTATACAAACTACTAATCTACTTTTTTGGTTAAAAAATAATAAATGTAAAAATGTAAACCATCCTGAAAATTCCAAGCAACATGGGAAGTGTTGGTTTGCTTGTTTTCCTCTGCTAAACCAATCTTCCCTTGCATTTCCTTGCATGCCCATGCCACCTCTGCCATACTTTCATTCTTCCTTTCCTGGCCTTGCATTGCCAGGCCAGCACCTTGTTGGCATTCCCATGACATTCCTACCCAACCTTGGGAAGTTCATCTTGAACCAAGACAGGGGAAACTTTCAGGGCACAAGAAACTGCCATTAAAAAAAAAAACAAACAAACACACTCTTCAGTCAAATAAGGAATATTTTATAGTGAGTATAAAGATGTCTTTCAAAAGACAAATTTAAACACACTTTGACCTTTTAATTTATTTTCTCCATTATTTGCATTGGTTTTTTTTTTCCCTATTTTCCTCTGTAGTAGAAGATGCAGAGAAAATAAAACTTGAATTAGGCTTGTTCTCAAGGAACAAAAATAACTAAGTAGTTTAGGAATTATTACCCAAAAGTCTGATCAAGCTATTCAGGCTGTTTTAATGCCTCTGTTGCAAAGTAATGTAATTAATACCTTTTCCCTTGTTCTGCAACTCCTTATTTCAGCCAACTCTATTTGAAGAAAAGTCTACATGAGAAGCCAGAGCACGCTTGTGGAAGTTTAGGCAGTTAAATCTTGATACCAAAACAAGGAAATTCAGGGTGTTGCAGTCTGTCCCAATATTTAGAAACCAAGAAGCAAGATGGGTTTGTTCTGATGCACAGCAAAGTTCAGCACTTAACAGAGAGTCCTCTGTCTATATGTAGTCCACATGTAAATCCACTAGCTTGCATTTTGCTAAGTAAATTTCATTAACTATTTAAACTGTTTACACTAGCAGTGATTCTGGCTTGATTAGGAGTGCTCTTCCATTATCAGGGCTGTTTACAGAGAGTCTGCTCAGCCTGACTGCTTCTATTTGCAGTACAAACCCACCCTGCTAAAATAGGACTTCTGGTTCAAAAAGCAAACGTTGAGTTAAAAAAAAAAATAATTTCCACGAGGGAATAATCTCAACATATACCCTAATTTTCTATATATAAAACCTATCTTTTAAAAATTGAATGCTATGTCAACACACATACATCCCTCAGTTTGCAGCACTAATATTATATTAATAAAAGTAATTTCCCCCTGCTGAGGTCTCATGGAAGTCAAAGTTGCCACGTAAGGGACAGGTTTGGCCTCCCAGGTCTCATCAAGCCAATGAGCTAGGCAAATTCTGATATGGCTAAAAGAATGTAATGCCCAATTAAGAGCTCAATAAGAATTAGAAAATTGAGTCATAATATAGCAGGTCTCTCATGGCTGGTAGCAGCACATGTGCTCTTTCACCTCAGAACTACCTGTGGGCAGATCTCATAAAGACATATATTTGCATCATAGTCCCATTTTGCCATTCGTATTATTGCCACTACAAAACATGACCTTTGGGCATTAATTAAATAACTTCCTTGCATTTCTCTCTTTCACCTGTTTTCTTTTGCCTCTGAGCCTAAAGCATTTGCAGCTAGTTACATATGCCAGCAGAAAAGGTAAATCCTATTTCTATTTCAATGCATTTTATTTCTTTATAACAGTGAAGAGGTGACAACAACCTAACATATTCCTCAGGCTGCTCTAAAGAAAGTAACGACTTCCTGAAAAACATCTAGCAGCAATTATGTAAATTTGTGCATATTTTTATACCCTTCATTCAATACAGGCACAGGAAACTCTTTAAAAAGAGAAACCATAATAAGGAAAAGAAGGGAAGATGTTTGAAGACACATGACCAAGAGAGAATGCTTTAATGTGGAAGTTTCCACAAATGTACCAAAACTCCAGGGGGAAAGGTTTACATATAAAGTCAAGGAGAAAGAAGCACAAGATCAAGCTGCTACCAGAAACATAGTTATGAAATCATGCCACAGAAAAATGAAGGGGGAAGCATTAAATTAGATTTAAAAAATTGGTAACAAGTTTGAAATTAATAAAATAAGCAGACATGAGGTAGGCTGCCTGGTATGTCTGGTGGGAGCATTACTAAACTCTAAAAGTGAGAGAGAAAACATTTAGAAAGATCATGAAAATAGGAATTATATTAGTCAAGATGGAAAATTATTAATTCCATAATATTTTTTTAAATTTGCAGACCATTGCAATGATCAGTTCTGACACATGATGATGACACTGTGATTCATGGCCTCAAAATTCTAGAGAATTATTAGGTAAACATTAAGACTTTGCATTTCCATTAGATTTAGCAAAATCCTAATCTATTAGTACAGCATCTAGACCTTCCTCAGAATCATCAGAAGTGGTTTTGTTTTATTTTTAAAAAGACTTGAGCACAATAACCATACTACTGCTGTAATGTGCTTCTTCCATGCTTTCTAACATAAATTTTTCTAAAACTGACTGCTAGATTTCATTCACAGTAATGTTGTATTTGAGGTATTTTATCTGAGAATGCCATGTGATATGAAAAATAAATAATTTTAATGCATCCTTTAAGTCATGATAATTTTACCTTTTCTACCTTTCAAAAGATCACATTTTGTTGCAGTGCACTGCTGAGCTGAATAATGTGAATAAGTGCTATTTAACCTTTGTTTTCATTTGTTCTCTAAACAAGACTTTCATCTTCCTGGTGAGTTTAAAAATGATGACTAATACTTATTAGGAAATGGGATTTCTTCCAAGTTGCAGTGCTGCTGGACATTTCTTTTTTACTTGACATGCTAGACTTCAAATAATGCTCAAGGTTCTAAATTAGTTCTTGATAAATCATACAGACTTGAAAGTAAACCAACAACATATCCTAGAACAACAACCCTGCAGAATGTCAATTTTTTGGAAAAGAAAAAAAGAGACAAAGAGGAAAAGGAAAAAGATAAAAGAGACCTCCTCTCCCCCACACTTTTGTCCAGCCTTGTAAAATGACCATTGTCTGAAATCCACATCTTTGCTTTAATCCACCTCAGAATTAGTAGTGTTTGTCATCATGCATTTATCTTATGAAGACTACTCGAGCTGGGGTTTGTTCAGCCTGGAGAAAAGATGGCTCTGGGAGGACTTTAAAGTACATTCCAGTACCTAAAGGGGTAAAAGAGAGCTGGAGAGGGACTTTTTACAGACATTGGGTGATAGCACAAGTAGAACAAGGGGGAATGGCTGGAGAATGGAAGCAGCAATGAAACAGTTGTCATTCCTGTGGAAGCCATCCTCCAAATCAATAATAACCTTCCTGTTAAACATTTTTAGTCCATCTTGTCACTTAAATAACACTGGCTACATTTTTAACATGTGCAGAAATATGTAATTGTTTCAGAAAAGGAAATGTTTTCTTTTGTAACACAGCCCTATCAACATAGCATTATTTACTTCGTTGTTTGATGGGGAGAGGAGTCTATTGGTAAAATGTTTTAAAAAAGTAGTTTGAAGAATTCAAGTGGTCTAAATACACCTATTTGAGTGTACAGAAATGCTGTTTTTCCAAGTTAAAACAGCACTGCAGATTTTGTTAAGATGGTCATTAAGGAGTTTAAAATACAACAGAATAAAAAAGGAGGAAGAACATTTGGGTTTAGAGGATGAAACAGCTGTGTGTGGACATGGAATATCAGAACAGCATCTTGGTAGGGCTGCCTTATTCAGCTTTCACTTTTCTGGATTAGTAACTTATTCTGACAGTACTTTTTACACCTTTAATTTCCACAAACGTCAGAAGGATTGCTAAAGAACTGACAATCTAAAAAGTATAAAAAATGGAACAAGACCTGTGATATGAAACTACTATTGCAACATGAAAAACATATAGCATCAGTTTCAAGAATATTAGACCTTTAGAGTCACAAATTCTCAAATGAAACTGAAATTTTTTCCTCACAAAAACTTATGCCCAAGTGTATGGGAGAATCCTGTACAACTAATAATAATTTTTAAATAAAAAATTAAAATTATTAACTAGAAATTGCTAGAATTTGCATAAATAGGAAAAGCAACAATGTTATTTTACACAAACATTATTCTGTCTCACAAATAATTTTTTTTTACTATGCAAGCACTTTATGTCCCCACAGTTCCTGCAGATGTGCAAACAATAGCCCAAGATGAAAGGCAGCATCAAAAAGAATTTCCAGCCATTTTGGATAGCAATGGAAATGTTCCAAATATTTTGACCACAGATCCAGTATTATATCAGTCTCACTGGATTTAAAAGTGCTCCCTACATGTACATGCTTACATAAAACCAGTCTCATACACAGTTATCAGATTTACCCTACAGAGTAATGAGGGGGACACTAACTTAACTTTAAACTGAAGTACTCAAGACTAGTTTTGGACCTAGTTTGTTGGCAGGTCTTTCTCTGCTAGCTGTTTGAAACTGTTTTTATCATATTTATTTTGCTTTTATGAGTACATCACTAGGAAGAGCTTTAAAAAATGCTTTTAAAGTATCAGAGAGTAAAATTACTCTCTTGACAGTATTGGCTCCCAGAACAGCATGATTTGTTGTTATATTTTACCATCAATTTTGTAGGGAATAAGATTGCTGCCTTTCTTCCTTTCAGAAATATACAGTAGATGAATTAAGGCTTTGTAATTGCAGAGAAAAAATAATAATAATAATGTAACAAAAAAATAAAGGGAAAATATAGCTGTTGGTAGTCTTAACAGCAACCAAAAGAGAAAAAAAGGCTGTCAGCATTTCTTGATGTCATATATTTCTAAGAACCCACTGGGCTAGAGGAAAGGCCATATCCACATTCACATCCTCTCAGTGCCACCCTGCTGCTTCTTTACACCTTTGTCAAATTACCCTTCTCTGACCACAGAGGACACCCTGGAGTTTAGGCCCAGATAAATCAGCATTATTTATGTTAACTGCACATTTTCACATGTGCTCAGGTTTTCTACTGTATTATGCATACAGAGACAAGCTGGAACTTCAAGCAGAGAGAGACTTGCACTTGATTTTGGGGTGCCAGAGAGAACAGAAGAGCTTTGTTTACACCTTTTGCACTGAGCTGGTAACTCAAACTGCACTCCAATGTTACTTGCATGCTAGTGCATGTGACTTGAAGCAATACTTGCTTACAGCGTTCTCTGCTGTGGCAGAAAAGCTACTTTTTCATGATTCCTTGTGTTGCTAAATACTGGAAATCCCAGGAAAGCTGATGCATAGTTGGAAGAACAGGAAAAGATAAAATGCTTCCCAACGATTAAGGTCTTCCATTCCATGAAAAATACTACAAACCATATTAACAAATAAACTTAAGGAAAGTAAGGTTTCTCAGTCTCAGTTTCTCTTTCCCCCTTTCTGTTTTTCTGACACACTTTTCTTTTATCATCACATACATACAAGCCTAAATCTGATTTTAAAACAGATTTTTTTCTAGTTATAATGTAAATAACATCACTCATCCACAACAAGACAGATTATTTTCCCCTCTGAAGTGCAACTCCAGCTGCAATATTTGCACCTACTGGTTCACAAAAAAAAATATTCTGACTTCCTTTTGTATGCAAAACTACTTAGCTTGATATAGTACTTTTTTAACAGGAAAGATATTCTGAGTGTTTAATAAATGTTCACACACTAAATTCAGTGTAAACTTGCCATTTATGCATGAGTTCACAGAATATATTTATTCCTAGAAGCAACCAAGGACCTATTTGAACTGTTTCACCGTGTTTCATTTTAGGTCTGCAAATTTAAAAAAAAAAAAAAAAGCAAAAGAAAAAAGAAAAAAAAAGAAAAAAAACCTCACAAAAATATAGACCAAGGAAAAAAAACTCAACAAAAAACCAAAAGCTCACACTCAAAATCCATAATCATTATGCAATTAAAAAGACACAAAAACCCACCAAAAACCTACTGTGCATCTTATTGTACACTTGACAACCAAATTAATCTATTCAGATTCTATTTCAGAAAGTTTTTCATTAACCATAGAAGCAGAATTTCCAGAGTACTATTTTACACACTGCTATCATCCTGCTTCCAGTATTATAATTCATAAAACAAAAGACAAAGCTGTAGAGAATATGAATGCCTTTTTTCTTCGCATTACTGCTGACATCAAGTGTATTAACGGGAAGTAAATTACAAAGAAAGAAAAAAAAATAAATGGAAGTTATTCAAAGTATTCAAATTCGTGTTTGGAACTCTAAAAATAACTTAGAGTGAAGCAAAAGGACAGTTCAGTTGACTGATAAATATTTTGGGGCTAAATATATTTTTCAAAACATATTACAAATATGAGGAATTACTAGGCAGTAGAGATCCTGTGGCTGAGCAAGGAAATCATAAGTCTAGAAAGCTTGAAACCAACATTATTTTAATTTCCCTTACAACAGGACTGTATGACTTATAAGTTTCCAGAAGAAGCGTTTATAATCTCTTGGCAGTCAGGCTATAAATAACAAGGAGGCATGGAGCTAAGGAAAGAGTAGAAGGCATGAAGGAGAATGCAGAGGTGGGGCTGGACATGGGGAGGATGGATGGATAATGGATGGATGGATGAATGGATGGATGGATGGATGGATGGATGATTGATGGATGGATGATGGATGGATGAATGGATGGAGGATGGATGGATGGATGGATGGATGGATGGATGGATGGATGGATGGATGGATGGATGGATGGATGGATAACTGGGGCTTCTGTCCTTCCAGTCCCTTCTAGGACCCCTCACTCCTGAGAAGATGTTCTACTGCTTATCTTCCTTACCTAGGGGAAGTTCTGTCTAGGGAATCTTAGTTCTTTCCATAGAAAGCAAATAAAAAACAATCCCAACCTCACAGATTTGTTACACAGGACACTTAATCTGAGAATAGACCAATGCTCAGGGCTGAGCACTCAGCTGTGCCTGCACAGGAGAACCCTACCCTTGCATTTGTAATTATTTTGGTAGGAGAACACGATGTAACTAAATTTTAAAGTGCAAACTTATTCCAGACTCTTTGAAAAAGAGGCTTGCAACAGAGAGTTTGTGTTCTAAATATAAGATCTCAAATTGCATAACATGAAGCTTAGTGCTAACTAAAACAGGTTCTGCTGTAACTGCTGTGACTACACAGGTCATAACAAATGGCTTGTTATGTGATTTCCAACACATATCTGTTTACTGAGTTAAGAACTTAATAAAGTTTTATAGCAGGTCCACTGATTTCTGCAAAAGCCTTGATATAGAGCAGTAGTGACATGAGGTGAGAGTTATAAACCTCTCCACAGTGTGGTGACTTACACAGCCTTAAGCTGCTTATATGATACCAGTTACAAAGACCATAACAAAAGGCTTCCTCTGTAAGATTATCTATATCATACAGATAAACACAGCTGCCCATTCTGCACACCAGCTTATCCTAAAGGCAGAGTTTAAGGAAAAAGAATCTTTAGATAGGATGTCCATTTTTAAATATGTGCCATAACAAAGATTTGATTAATCACATCTGGGAAACAACTTGTTCTCCTCAGCAAATAGTGTTCACTCTAAAAAGGGGTGTTCAGCAAAAGGGTCATTAACTCAGTGCTTTCTATGTCAAGCTAAGAAGCTTGATTGCTCTATGTTTCTTTATTCAATCAATGCATTCTGAGTCTATTTACCACTTCAAGAAATTCAGATATCCACTAGTATCAGACTCTGAAACCAGAGTTTCTTGATGGTCAGTTGTCTGTATGCCTAAAGTCAGAAAGACATAATTAGAGGATGGATTTAGCTCGAATTACCTGAGGGCAACAGAAGTTTGACACATTTCTTTTTAGTATCTTAAAATCATCCAGATGTGAATCATCACTTTATATATAAAATGACATCATTATAAATGTATAGATTCAATCCAGAATATAAAAAATCCATAATAAAACTTCTAGTTCCGATAGTGAATATTGCCATATTTTCCTTTGTCCCTAATAGTTACTTCTGTCTTTGCAGCTACTAAGTTTGATTTTTAGTGGTTTCAAGTTTATTTGTAGGGCTTAAAGTGTCTTTCTTCAAGTGGATTCTTACTTTGCAGAGTGATGTTTTGTCATGACAGGGAAGTGATGCTTCTCTTCCAACATTTTGCCATGGAAACCCTTCCTACCACTACCTGCCCTTTCTCCATACCTATATCTGAAGGTTGATATTAAAGATATTTTTCAGAATTTTCAGCATTTTGTCTTTGAATTCCAAGGATCAGATATTTCAATTACTAGTACATCATAGTGTGAAGTACAACAGTGCTAACAGAAATTATCTGGTCTGTGATGTAGTCAGTGCTCAGCTCAGTATTCAGACTTCCCACCTAAGTGTCTATTTTCCAGCTACAGCAAAACCCAATATTTGTGAATGGAGCTCCTTTCCATATGCTGCATGGACCATGCCTATTGCTGCTGGGCACGTCACAATGAAATCATGGCTGAGATTGCTCATCTTCCTGTGCTCTCCTCATCTGCACAACTGACGTGTCACCCTAGGCCAGTTCTAACCTTTATAGCTCTGGCTGACCTCAGTTTTCAGTTTCCATGGCAGAGAAGTGCCAAGGGAGAGTATAAGAATTGAAGAATTTAGTCTATATGAGTTCTTAAATAACAATTTTTAGGCCTGTCCTGCAGCAGTGAAAAATGATGTTGCATAGAAAAAATTAAACCTTAATTCTCTCCTGCTTCATCACCTCTCCATTCACATAGAGGATATAATTTTCTGGCCTGCTATCTAAAATGTTCAGTATTTTTAGAAATAATATATAAATCAAATGTCCTCACTATTAGGCCAAAAGAGAGAAGTATAATCTCGCGTGCAAATGAGAAACTGGACTCACATCTGAAACCTCAGTCCTCAAAGAGAAAAGGAAATCATGATCCCCTAAATGAATGCAAACAAAGCTTATGACAACTTGCAATTGTTCTTGATCCAGAATTATTCCTACCATACCTATGCATTTAATGCCTATTCACAATATATCATTGCACAGATATAATACTGACGTTTTTTCCTACACTCTTTTCTTCTTCTATGGCCAATTAATAACTCCAAGTACTCAGATTTGACCTGTTTTGGATTAGCCATGCTACAACTACAATGGATTCATTGAAAGATATTCATACTCATATTCATGAAAGATACTTTAACAATAAATTTTTTTAAACAATCATCTAAACCCAAGTGCAAGATATGTCTACATCCTGTAAGACCCATGAGCCTCAAACTATATGCTAGATTTGTACTAAGGAAAATCTTTCTCAGGTACAATAAAAGAAGTTGGACTATCAAGTGTCTTATAAATATATAAATTTAAATCTTAAAAGGGATGAAGAGACCCGTTTAGCAAAATGAAAAGGTTATAAATTATTTGAAATTGGGAAAGCAAAGCCAAGATGAACCAGCAGAGATTTGTAAAGAACAAATCATGTTAAAATAGGCTCATTTCCTTCAGCAACACAGTATCCAGCTATGTGGTTAGAGAGGAGCAATAAGCATCATGTACCTTTCCTTTAAAACATGACATTATTTTACATTACAATCTTTTAAGCTAGGGAAACATGGTCTAGATTGAATTGCTGTAAACTGGGTGCAAGAGTGGTTGGATAGTACCTCCCAGAAGACTTGCCAAATGTTCTCTGTCAAAATGGAGGCAAATATTAAATGCCTCCCCACAGGGTCTCAGCTTTCATACAGCTCTGTTCAATCCTTAATTAATGAAAGAAGAGAGAGCAGGTTTCTGTGTAGAATTAGAGAAAACATGAAGACAGGAAGGACCATGCTGAAAACTGGGAGTAGCCATCAAAGAGATCTCAAAAAAAGTAAAGAACTGTCCCATAACTGTTGAGGAGGGAGAGGTACAAGTTGCTATACTTAGGAGCAGCCAGCTGCAGATGTACCAAGCAGGGAACAGCCAAGCAGACAGGACTCCTCCAGCAAAGAGCCGGAAGGTAATGTGGTATTACATGCTCAAGCAAAATCAACAGTGTCATGTTTTCATGAGACAGGCAGATGTCACCACGGTATGCAGAAATAGAAGTCCATCCTGAAAAATAGATGAAGCAATCCTCCTGCTCTGCTGAGTGCTTCCAAGACCCCAGGAAGATGCTGAGCCTGCCTCCAGCACTTGGTTTTGGTAAAAGGACAGAGCAGCAGAGAAAACCCCAAGGAAAACAAAGGGTATGAGGAGTGTGAAGAGGAAAACCTGCAGAGCACCTCTGAAACAACCAGGGCTTCTTCCTCTGGAGAAAGGGTGGAAAAGGAGTACCAGGGGGAAAAGTGCTATGTTCCACCTCAGCTGGGTAAAATATTTTATTGGAAGGAAAGGGAACAATTTCTTCCCCATGGCTAAGGAGAAAATTAAAGGGTTGCCTCACTAGCCCATCTGCAGTCACTTCTGAAATAGTTAGGATAGTGACCAATCAGCTTGGTCAAACTTCTGTCAAAAAATGACACTAATATAGTAGATCCCACTCTGATGAAGGAAGACTGATTTATGAAGGTCCCTCTCAGCTAGATGTTTTATAACAGTATATAGGCATATACTGCCTAGGGTTTGTCTGTAACATATATAATTCATTATCGAAAAACTAATTTCCAAAGGATTGGATGATACTAGCCAATGCTTTGCAGTCAAATAGGATTGGCTTATATAATAACCTTTGCTTATATCAGAGATAAAAAAGGATATGAAAAAAACTCCGTATTATATGTAGGTATTTATGCAAAATTGCATTCATTATTCTTTTCATTTATTTGCTAATTGTTAAAATAATCTGGTAAAAAGACACTGAGAGTTGGCACAAGTATTAAGCTGGGCATTTAACCTCAAAGTGATACTGTGTAAACAGGTGCATTGTAAATATTTAAAATTCTATGACTAAGCCTCACGTTAATCTTTATTAGCAGACTTTGAGTGTGTAGGACAAGAATATTACCCATACTCTTTCCTAAGTAAAGTCCTGTGAGAAAGGATGTTGATAAGCTGAACTTCAGAAAAAAAGAAAAACAAGTGTGTAATCTTTTTCTGCCTGCTTCTGTGATCTGGGTCACTGGGTTACATGCTCAAAGCTGAACTGGAATTAGTTATTTTATTTATGAATACTATGTACATATCATTTCATTGTTGTGGTACAGTGAAAGATGCAAGGTATTAAAGAATCCTGCGTTCCAGATTTACAATTTCTCAGGTGGCTGGAGGGGAGATCCCATAACAATCACCACAGAGGTCTGCAGATGTGATTTTCCTATGCCTTTTTAAAAATATGCAAATAGAAACACAAATATTTTAAGGTTCTTAAACTTTATTCTGCCTACACATGATAGATTAAACAGTTCCTAAAATTCTTAAATTTTACAAGATTCATTTTCCGGAAGGAATTCTTTATTATACAGTATAATGCATAAAGTTATATATATATATTTTTTTTTTAATTAAGGCCAATATAGTGGTTATCTGGTTAGCTCTCTTAGGTAAATACACCTCTCATGTTCATACAAGTTTAGTTCAAACCTTGAGAAACAGCACAGGGCCTCATGCTTATATTATTGCTGAGACACCAAAATAGCTTTTCAACCTAAGCCTTTGAAAAAAAAAAATACATGTACCCACCAAGCCTCTCTATGACTCCCATTTCCAGCAGGACACAGGAGAGAATATGGAAAACAGCTAGTAGGTTGAGAAAAGGCAAAAAAAGAAAAGCAAAAGTTTGTGCATGTGTTAACAAAGGGAAAAATAATTAATCTCCAGTTGATGCAAATACAGACCTGCTGTCAGTGAAGGAAGAGTATAAGCACTGTACAAGAGCTTGATCCCTACATGTCAATGGGCCCTGGAAATATCCAGGTGAGGGTGTTGAAAAAGCTGCCTGATGTCCTTGGGAGGCTGCTCTCCATAATGGTTGAGAAGTCATCAGGAGATCAGGGGATGCCCCAGAAGGCTGGAAGGAAGCTAATGTCACTGCCATTAACGAGAAGGGTTTAAAGGAGGATCAAGGAAATTACAGTCCCATCAGTCCTTTCCCAGAGAAAGTGATCCTTTCCCAGAGAAAGGAAATCCTGCTCTGGGCTAGGACAAGTCAGATGAAGCACATGCTTGGGAAAACTCAGCTTGGACTCACCCAGGGGCAAATCCTCCTCGACAAACTTTCAATGACAAAGCAACCTGCTCAGCTGACGTGGGACAAGTGATGGACATTGTCTGACACCTGAATTTCTCCAAGACTTTCAATATAGTTTTCCCCAGCCTCCTCCTAGAGAAGCTGATGTGTTATGGTCTAGACAAGTGGTCCTGCACTAAATGGGGACCTCCTGGGTGGTAAATATCTCCTTTCCAAACCAGCAACCTCTCACAAGTGCTCAATACTGGCTCCAACGCTGTTTGATATCTCCATAAGCAATCTGGAAGATGGGATAAGCTGTAGCCGGACAAAGTTTGCTGAAGGTATCAAACAAGAAAACATCACTACCAGAGATGAAGAAGTAATTGTCTTCCTGTACTCAGGGCTTTACAGGCCATACCTGGAATATTGTTTAGCTTTGGTCTACACTGTACAAAAAAGGCATGGACAGGCTGGTGAGGACCCAGAGAAGGGTTTCAGAAATGAGTATTTTAAAGTCCCTTAAAGAATCACTGCAGAGGTATCAAGAAAACCTCTTTAATATAAGAAACAAAACAAAACTCTTTAATATAAGAGCAATAGGACCAGGAAGTCTGCCAGGTGAGGAAAGGCCTTGAGAAAAGAAGGCTTGGAGAAGACCTTAACACCAAGTTCTAGTATTTAAATGCTCCCTACAAAAAAGCTGGAGTATCCTGTTTTTTTCAAAGAGTAAATCAGCCACTAGAATAATCTCAGGAAAGTAGTGGATTCTCCAGTATTGGACAATTTTAAGTTTGGCTGGACAGGGTGCTGGGCCATCTCGTTTTGACCACGTTTTTGCCAAGAAAGGTTGGACCAGGCAGTCTTTCCCTTCCAACCTGTTAATCTACGATTCCATGATTTTCACACTCCCTCTGGTAAGTGCTAAAGAAAAAGAAAAACATAAAAAACCCAGGCAAGTGTAAGGAATCTCTTCCACAGAGACACCATAATGGCACTGTATGAGCTGATAATGCACAATTCCTGTTTATAGTGCATATAAGCTCTATCTAGTGATTGCTTTTATTTAACCTGATAGATTTCCCATTAATGACAAACTTTCAAAAGAAGCTTTAAGAAATGAGAATGCATAGATTTTTCAATACAATCTAGCAACTTGCAAGTGAGCAGGTGATTATGAACCCTCTGTTGTGGTCTGCTTCTGATCTTGGATTAAAAAATTCCCGGGTTATTTAGCTCATACTTCCTCCCACGTGCCATTTAAAGGTATCTGACAGCACATGCCTTTTGTGCATCCTGCATTATGCACAGTCCTCTTAACCCTCCATTACTGCATGGAACTCTATGAATTGCCTTTTTCTCACAAGTGCCTGAAGGATGGCCCCTCTGCTTTCCTGCTCATCTCTCCCAGTGGCTGCTGCCTTTGCCAGGGCAATCCCAGGAGTCAGCCACTCAATAATGTGTCAAGGGGGTCTCAAGTACCTAAAGAAGGCAAAGTTGAGAGATTTCTATCAAGTAAAAAACCCCACATTTTACTGAGCAGCACTGCAAAACTATTACCATGTTTTATTAGGAATATTTACCAAAGGACAGCTATTTGATCTGCACTGGTGAAGATGTGTCATAACCAGCAAGCAGAAAAGTGTGGAGGTAAACTATATTAACTGTTTGACCCACTAGGTCAATCCATAACCACGCACAAAAGAAAGGTGATATTATTTGTGGACAAAGTGAAAAATCCAGTTGCTGGGTAGGAAAACAGACTATCTCTTTGAGATGATTTGTTTCCAATTCATGGGCAGAATGACTGCTCAATATTTGTTCAAAGATGTCTAATTGAAACAAATTGATCTATGAGTCATAAGGGTTTCCAATAGGAAAATACCTACAATATTCTTAAAAATCAGCATATTTAGAATACAACCTATTTTGTTGTTTTGGTTTTGTTGTTGTTGTTTTTTGTTTTTTGGTTTTTTTTTTTTATGATATGACTAGAAATATATATATATGGTGTGCTGCTGTGGCAAAAAA
Organism: Toxostoma redivivum; assembly: GCA_013397375.1. Taxonomy (NCBI): domain Eukaryota; kingdom Metazoa; phylum Chordata; class Aves; order Passeriformes; family Mimidae; genus Toxostoma; species Toxostoma redivivum. The sequence goes on along the minus strand of VXBI01000292.1, from coordinate 63,574 downwards.
AATGATCCAGGACGATGTTGGGTTTTATCAAGAAAACATCACTACTAGAGATAAAGAAGTCATTGTACAGTGGGACAATGGCTTTACAGGCCATACCTGGAATACTGTTTAGCTTTGGTCCATTCTGTACAAAAAAGGCATGGACAGGCTGGTGAGGATCCAGAGAAGGGTGTCAGAAATGAATATGGAGAAAAAGGTGATGTGATATACAGATCATCTGTTCACACCTAAAGTTCAAACCAAGACCAGACAGATGGAAAAAACAGGTTTGGATCACTAGCTTTCTGCAGAAGGACAACTTTTCTTGCATGTATGGGTCCTTTTTATTACATTTTATTTCTCTACTTATTCCACACCTGTTCCCCTACGCACTGGCTGCTGCATTGCTGCCTGCCCTTTAGCTGATAGGTGATACCTTATGGGGTTTTATAAAGAAGTTCTGGACCAGGTGGCATTACAGGAGTAATTCTGCACCAGGGACAGATTCCTCTTTCTTGTGTTCTCATCTGTATTTGCTGCTGGATGACCTGCCAACCTCTTCTAAACATAGGCATGGCTCTGAGCTACACTTGGCTTTTTCACCAGCCAGAAAAATTTGGATTTCTTTACTAACAGGAGATTCAAAGATGTGCTTAAAGTGAGCTTTATGCATCAGATAAAATAAGCTGTTCTCTTTTAGGACTGAACTTGGGAAAGAGGCAGTGCAACATTAAGTTGGTCTGGAACGTTAGTTCAATGCAAATAAGTCCATTACAAAGCTATCATATTTACAAGAGCTGAATTAATCAGTAATCACATTACTATGAAATTTATTGAAGTACTGTTAAAAAAGGCTGCAACATTGGCAGTGTGACTCTACTTCTGATGTACACTAATTACCAATATGTGGATAAGTGCCTGGATCCCACAAAAGGCTCAAAACTTGTTTTTTAAGCAGCCACAAAAGTAAACTAATGAAATGTTACTTTCTTAATATACACCTGGTGCTATTCATACTGTTCTAAAAGTATCTCTACCAACATATCTTAATAATACTCCATCAATTATTAGAAACACTGCTGCCTCCCAGGGGGCAGGAGTTTCTTGGATATCTTTATTTTAAACAGTTTTCTGCATGGCAGCAGCTTTCCCACCAGGAGTCCTTTTCAGTATTTCTCTTGTCAGGGATCTTCCTTTCCCTTTGGTGAGATCTCCCAGGCTTGTCAAATGCTATTACTTCAGGGCCCTTCTAGCTACCGAGTTCTCAAGTACAGTGTCTTCACCCTATGACTGCCAAAGTTATACCAGCTCCTCAGTGTGTCAAACAAGTTTATTATTTTACCTTTCAGTGACTTTTACTTCCACAGACTTCTTCCTGAAAATCTTTCCTTGGCCTACCAGCTATTCCTGCTGTTATATATACTAACATTAATAAAATCCATTAGTTATTCACAGTCCTTTCCTCATTAATGAAATATTATAATGTGTGGTTAAGCAATTTGCAGGATTCTAATCAGTCTGCTATAAAACTGAATACATGTAACATAAAAAGAGTTAAATTATTATTATTATCATCTAGGAATTTTGAAATTAAATCCAAAAGAGAATTGCATTCACAATGGTTTTTAACACATTGAACTATTGATGCAATATGGCCTTCACGTTATTTTTCTTTAAAATACAGCAAAAAAAAATGTATTACAAGTCTTTGACTTCTGTCGTGTTAAGGATTTAAGGTGGAATCTCTCTTAGCTTTGCTTGAATCAAATGCACTGAATACTTGTAAATAAAAAAAAAAATGTTGTGGCAGGCTGACAGCTAAACAGGCCTTAACTCTTCCTGTGCTTTGCCCAGAGCACAAAATATTCAAGTCTTTGTTGCTGGAGTGAGTGAAGAATTCTTGCTCACTAGTTGTTTTACCCCTGTGCACAGACATACACACACACTGCACACACTGAAAAACGAACCAGCAATGCTGTGAAGACAGCAGGAATTGCTGACATGCTGGAATTGCTGACATGCTGGAATAATTTAGATTGGACAATACCTCTAAGTTTGTAGACTCCCAGGGTCGACACCTACCCATTTTTAAATACTTCCAGGGATGGTGAATCCACAACTTCCCTGGGCAGACTGTTCTAGTGCCTGACAACTCTTTCAGTGAAGACTTTTTTCCTTATACCCAGCCTGTATCTCCCCTGGCATACTCTGATGACATTTACAACAAATTACTGAGAATGCAGCTTTATGCACCACTTAAAATATCTGTTGAGACCATGTCATACACTCGCTGTTTCACAGAAAAGAAACATACAGTTAAAGACTTGTGTGAATAAATTCCTAGAGGTATGCATCCCTAGGAGTCCTAGGGGCTCATTTTCACATTTTGCAGACCCTTGCTCAAAATAAATCACATTGTGCTCACAAACCATGTGAACCTCCATTTACCCAGCTTGCCTTCAAATTTTACTTTACACCATAATGTAAATTACTAGCAATTACATTATCAATTGCTGGTAGCATTCCTTCCTAATAACTCACATGGCACCCAAGTATTTGCTGCTTTCAGATGCTGTTTCCCTTAACAATAGCCTTCAAAATCTGTGTAAATGCTAGCTTTGCATGACATGAGCAGAAGATATCCTGCCATTCTGAGTAGATTCCTTTAACTGCTGTTGCAGTCTGTAGATGAAACTTGTTTTTCCCTTATCCACTTCAAAATACTTTGTGCTTTACCATTCATCTCTCAAAATTATTAATTTTTTCCAGTTAGTCTCACACCAACAAGCTCCAGTAAAATGTTAAGTTAAATGCTTTAGCTGGTGAGGGGAATCCTAACTCTGATCTCATGATGTACTGCTGCATGTGCCCTGACAGCATCAATCACACAAATAAAAAGAAGTTTCACTCTTCTGAGGTCACAAAGTTTGTTGCCAAAGCATTCAGTACTGATGTTATGAACTTCTTACCTCTAGCTGGTGCCAAAGATGAGACCAGACTTCCTTTTTGTACAAGATAACCTCACAGGAATGCCACGACTCTTTAGTGCCATAGATTACTAACATTTCTGCAGAAGTGATTATGGTTTTGGCTGGGTGGGTGCCTAGGTGCAATGCTGATTCCAGTTCCATTTAACAGTGTTTGACAGCAACTAAGCCCGAGGATGAATCAAACTTGACATATTTAGAACAAAGCAGTGGAGCACTTGACTAAGCCAATAAATGGCTCCAGCTGGGACTTGTCCTGTCGTCAGTGATGAGGACACTGGGGGCAGTTTCTGTGGCAGTTAACTTTAGCTAAGGATATTTGGCATTTACAAGGAATAGCAAATACTTCTTATCAGTTTCTTTTTCTTTTTTGCAACAATTTTATCTCACCCCCCCAAATATGCATCAAACAGGACCAACCTGTATCGATTACTATTCTAAGCCCCAGCATAGATCTGAGAGTCATTAAATGCAAAATAAACTAATAAAATTAATTACAAAGTTTAACTGAAAGAATTTGTGGAACATGTTTGGGAGACATGGACTTAAAAGAAAGAGTTATGGTCACTTGGCCTACACATTGAGAGTGTTTCCCTAGATACTAAAAAAAAAGCAATTTTCCTACTGGAACTCTGAGCAGTCTATGAAAACTTAACCATCTGCCAATTGGTAATATTGATATTTTAATATTTTTAAGAAATTTCTGCGATAAATATAACCTACAAGCACTCAATCAGAGTTCTAGAATATCCTGTTCTGTTTATATTCTTTCCCTTTGAGAGAACCTGACCACCTTTAAGCCCTGGCAGAGAACAACAGAATATACAGAGCCCACATTCTGTTTGGAAAATTGCATGTTAGCATTTCTCCTATTTTTTATAAATAAGTAGTATAAGAAGTACAAATAAGTATATACAAGAAGTATAATTTAAGGTTTTCTAACAATTTACTGTTTAACCTACATGTTTTATAACAGGCAGAAGAGGTAGTTTCCACTAGAAGTGCAGATAACTTGATGTGGGGGGAAGTTTACTGAAAATTTTCCATATGCCACAGTTATAACCATGGGTAAATCACTGCTACCATATGTCAAGAAAATATCATCCTTCTGCTTTGGCTTTCTCCTTAGTTTAGTGCTCTGCTTTTGAAAAGTAGACATTTTGAGTGCTATGAGTTTACTGGTTTGATTTTCTCTTCTAGATCCTGTGCTGCAGAGTATGATGCGTTCAACACAATATAACTTTGGAAAACAGTGACATTTTGTAGGACATACAAAAAACATTCTCTGTTTTCAACCTCTTCTTGTGCTGATTATGAAATCTGTATTCAGATAGGCAGCGTTTTGCACAAACATTTTCTTTTACCTAATTCATACTAATCTGCATTCCACATGCAGTCTCACTACAGTATCACCTAAATTCCTTTTTTTTCCTCTCTGGCCCTGTGAGAGATTAATATTAATATCACTTTTATTATTATTGTCATTGTTTTGTCCCTTCTTCCCAAATTCCAAATTAAATACAGAGAGCGTGAAAAACACATCTTTTAGATTTTGAGTTGCAGTGAAGAATAATGAAGCTTGTATAAAATCATGTAGTTCATATTCTAAACAGTCCTTGCCATGATTCTCCTCAGTGTTCTTTTATATTCCTTCATCTTAGAATCACAGAATCATTAAAGTGAGAAAAGAACTCCAAGGTCAAGTCGAACCTTTGGCCATATACCACCATGCCCACTAAAACAGATCAAAAAGTGCCACACCTATTCATTTTTTGAACACTTTCAGTGATGCTGACTCTATCACTTCCCTGGGGAGCCTGTTACAGTGTTCCCTGTGTGAGTCCCTCTAGAAATTTATTTATTTTTCAGCTTTGACTTACAAAATGTCACCAGAACAAATGTAAAAGTCAAGCAAGAAGTGCTTTTTCATCCTACTTGAAATGTCTATCAGGCTTTATAGAGTCATGGAGTGGTTTGGGTTGGAATGGACCTTAAACACCATCTAGTCCCAACCTCCCTCACCATGGACAGAGATACATTTCACTAGACCAGATAGCTCAGAGTTCCACCCAACCTGGCCTTGGATACTTCCAGCAATGGGGCACCCACAACTCTCAGCAATCTGTTCCAGTGCTCACCATCCGCACAGTAAAGATTTTTTTCCTATTATCTAATCTAAAACCTACTCTCTAGCACTGATTCCCACCAGTGAGACAATAAGCTTTGTTACTAGCCACGTTTATGTGCAAGCCCTAGCAGAATATGGACAGACCAACACCACAGTTTGGAGAAGCACCATGCAAAGAAATCGTGCCCTAAGCATCTGAGCCCCATGAATTTGTGAATACACAGACACTGAGTGAGAAGAGACTTATACTGCCTCACAGAAAGAGTCTTGAAAACTACTGAATTATATTCCTCTAAAACACTAGTAGCTGTTGATTCATATAAAAGGACTGTGTAGAATGCACACAGCAGGATGTGATTCTTCCTAACCCTATTTCTTGTTTTCTTCTTCTCTACCACTACAACTGTAGCTACAACAGAGGTCTCGTTTGAAGTACAAAATTTTCCAGTTTGTGAACGCTGGAAAGAATAACACAAGAAATGTCACATAATTTTCTACCAGCAGATGATTTCTCCTAGGAGCATAGACTCTGTTCAATTTGGCTGAATCTTTTACTACTTCAGGGAACTAATAGAGAAAGCAAGGCTGCTGAAGGAAAAAATAATTATCCATCATGTTTTAGGGTAGAATGCTAAAAACTCTCTTTTTCAATTTGACAAGCTTCATATAGCAGTATCTTTTTAACCAGCTATTTTCTTACACTTGCTGAGCACATGCAACGTAGTACAGATCCTGAGGTTTCAGCAGTTGTGGGAATTTCAGTCAGTGCAGGAATCTGAAGAAAGTTGTCCGGAGACCAGAACCAAATACACTTTGATGGTAATAGCTTTAGTAAGATTTTGTTTGAGCTTGACCTGTTAAAGATTTGGTGGATTTTCTATAAGGCCCCATCTGACATATTTTCAATATACTTTTACCTACTCAGGAGCATGGTTTGGTAATTACAAATATGAGGATGTCTCAGCTTCAAATGAATCCAACTTTCCCTACCGAGCTGAAATATTATCTCCATTAAACTAGTTTTCAGCACCACAATACAATATTCTTCCAATTAAACTGAAATGTGTTATAGAGCATATAATAATTTGGGGACTAAAAGTGTGAATACTTTTAAATGTGGCATATAATTTCCTAATGCAGGATACTTTTCAAATACTATCTCCTGCTGAAAGAGCTCATTGTATCAAAAAGTAGAAACCTGTCAATAATACCCATATGTCCCATAAAATGTTTTCATTTCTTTCATGGTACGTTATGCTTCATCAGTTTCCTTAATCCTAGCTGCAGTTCACGTTGCCATGCTGAAACAGCTCACTGAGCAGTAATTTATCTCTTGACTGTGGCATAACAACCACAAATACAGGTTATTCTGGGAGCAAGGATTTGCATTGCATAAACTGTATTTTTAAAATCATTTTCAAATGAGATTAATTCATGATAGGGAAATTTTTCCCTCTATTTTTGGATCTGGTTTCCAAGACACTAGAGGCTGAGTCTTGAGTGTTTTGTTGAGTATCAGGCAGAATCTTTATTTGGGGATTAGGGATTTCTGTAAAAGCGAAATGATACCGCAAGAGAAATGAGAAGATGTTTCCCCCATTTACTTTAATACCTATTTAAAATTGGCATTGGAAAGATAATGACAGATTGCATTTTAGCTGAATTTTTCAACTGTGCACTAGATGACTTGTATTTCTTTTCAATTAGGTTGACTGCTTTAGCATGGTGGGAGATGACTTCTCCTGCATGCTGAAAAGTTATTAACAATTAAAATGGAGGGGGGAGCAAATAGCAGAGCATTATTGCAGTCTTCTTTGCCAAAAGACTAGGGTTTCTCTTTGTAAGGATCTTGTTTTAATGTTTGCTGCTAAGCAAGTATGGTATGAGTTTAATAGATATAATATTACGAGAAAAAACTATTTTTTACAAATGTAAATATTTACATAACAGTGGTACTTAAATAGCTTGGCCTCACGCATCAGAAGGAAGCAAAGTTTTCTTCAGGCATAACACTGCATGAAATGCATTTCTCGGGCTTTCAAGGCCCACATGTAGTAAACAACACTTTTCTTCCTACTTCTTTTCCCAAAGTAGGGACGAAAAGCAAGGGATGCACAAGTGTCTCGTCTCCAGCACTGGGGAAACAGGATGTTGCAGGGGGACGTGGGTGACCCTACAGCCTCAGCCATCTGCTCGGACACACTTTTCTGCTCCTCTCCTTTGGGCAAACCTCACCTAAGATCCTTTGGCTGTGCCTCTGAATCACTGAGATACTCCTGGCTGCTTTCTTACAAACTATTATTGATTTTGTCAACGGTAATGAAACTCAGAATAATAATAGCAAACCACCACTTTAGGCACTCTGCAGTTAACCTAATGCTCTTCAAATTGCCATCCTGAGAAAGCAGTTAGAGATATCACAGAAATCAGTGGGATCCTGTAATTTTTATGTTCTCCCAAAACAACTCCTTAGCTCTGTTTTTTTCTCCCTTTTGATTACTGAAGTATTTTTGACTGCAGAGGTATTCTACATTGCCAATGCCCTTTAAGAATCTCTGACTACCTGGCTTACCTTGATGTACTCTGTTTCCACCCTGCTGATTTTTCCATAAAGGCTTATATTAATCCAAACCAACGTTCATTTAATAAACATCTCAGCAACCAAATGAATATTTAGCAATCATAACTCGATTTCCATCACAACAGGTAGTGGCACAGCTGGCTCCAAATGATGTCCACTTTTATAACAACTGCACACACATAAATCCCATTGTTAGTATTTATATTTTTTTTCATATCTAGGTTACATCTATAAGAAGGTCTTAAAACAAACATCAAAAAGAAATAGAGGTGTCTGGAGAGATGCCTACACACAACATAAAACTATATTAAGTCAATAAAGTTCATTTTGGTTTTGTGGAAAATTACCAAGTCTCTCCTGCAACTATTTTTTTCAGTCTAACAGAATCACTCAAAATCTTGGTGCAGGACACCAAGAGGGGCTATTTCTTCCAAAGCTAACCAGCACTATTGGCTTGCTGCTGTACAATTATTCCTAGAGACTCTTCAGCAATATTATCCAGGAGATGCATTCACAACTTTTTTTGATTCATCCATCTTTGAAAACAATCTCTAAGATCCAGATCTTCAATTTCAGTCAATTTGCATAGTGCAATTGATCTTATATATACACACCAATTAACCAATTACTCTAGGCTGCATTAACTCTGGTAACAGCTCTGGCAAATTTTTGTTCATGTAGTCTAGGGATAGGCAAGTATAATTAAATTTAAAATCTAAGTAGTGAGGTCCAAATGACAGCAGATTTAATAAAAATATGACCCATGGTATTTTACCTGGACAACACCTTCAAATAATTCAGAATCAAACATTTTATATTCTAGACCTAATTTTTTTTTTTTAATTCTCCTACTATCAGAGATAATTCTGGAATTAAAAATATCTTGCTATCTGTGCACACACAAATAAAGACACAGAAAATTCCACATTTATATTAGTAATCTATGTGCAGCCTGATCTTTCCACATCCTTTTTAGACTAGTACAACTCTGCTAACTTCAGAGCAGCTATCCCTGATTTATATCAGAGCTAACACTCATCAGAATTACACTTGTCCTCATATTTCACATGGAAAGGTTCAGGCACAAGAGATCCTTGTGACATGTGAAGATCTCAATCTTTTACAGGTTGTTTTTTTTTCTTTATAAATTTGGGCAGTCCCTTAGTTTTGTGGAGTTTTATTTAACAAAACTCAATCCGAATTTTGGCAAAGTGAAGAGATACAAAAAGTGCACATAGGCAGAATGGATTGGAGAGAAGACTGCTCATCTCTCTTTTGAAACCAAAATGGACCAAATAAAATGCTCTCTGGATTTATGAAATAAGCTAGAAAACACTGGCCCTGTATGGTGGTGATGAGAGCAGTAACTCTTAACCATCCAAATAGACACCTCTTGTGACAACTGCTGGGGTCTAAAAAGCCAGGTGAGGATCAGTACATGTGAATCAGGTTTGAGTGACTGAGAATTTGATGCTTTTTACCTGCTAATGGTAATTAATAGTTATTAATTGTTTTTCATGACAGTCACATGCCTATACACAGCCATGGATAATGTTTTGTCCTTCTCCCAGCTCTTTCTCAAAGTGCACCAACTCAGAGGCCCAGGGATCATCATCTGGAGGAGCTCTGACTTCTTTACTGACGTGACTCAAATCACAGGCAACATAAACTAGAAGTGCCAGCTGCAGGTTTCTTTGTGTTCTGTTACCACACAGATCTCTGTGGATTCCTGTAAGAATTCCTGTGTATCCTTATTGGACAAACTGCTTAATTAATTTTTCTATTACTTTTATTCTATTTCTAACAAGTAAATTTACTTCTTTAATGATAAAATTAATCTTCATTTATGCCAGTTAAACAGAATTAATATTATTTCTGTTGGAATCCTAGAAAAAGAATAATCATTTATCTTAAAAGAGTGAACCTGTACTTCATTCTATTTAAAGAATAAAAGTTAAAATTTTGTGAATTTAGGAACTATATTTGGATTGGAGATATTAGACCATTTCTGTACATGAAGTCAATAATCATCAACAGTAATCTTCCAGATATCTAATACCTAAAATTTATTCCAAACATCTTATATCAAATATCTAAAGTGTGTCTGGAGTTTGTTATTTTTTTTTGTTTTTTTTTTTACTCATTAATACCTCTTCTCCAATCCTTAGCTCATCTTTCTTAGATGTTTTTTAATAAAAAGATTATTGTAAAGGTATTTACAGTGAGGATCAATGGTGCAGGAGGATTTTAAATGTCAAGTTCTCACTGATAGTCAATATTTTTTTGTTATGAAATGGCACTGGGCTGTAACAACGGATACCTAGAAGCATCCAAGCCTCTTACTTGGACATTCAACTTGGAACCAATATTTGGTGAGCTCTCTTAATAATCTGATGTCTATGATAAAGAAGAATAGGATTTTTTTTTTCATATATATGCATAAATACGCATATAAGTGTGTGTGCATTTCTCTTCAGATTAGAACAGATTTGAAATTATTCTGATACTGGATATTTTGGAGTTTTTTATTTAATAGACTAACAAAATTTAAAAATGCCTTGATGTTGGTAGGGCATCATAAAAATTGTTTGGGGAAGAATAATGATAGAATTTCTCCCTTGGACGGTTTCCAAGAGGCACTTCTCAGTGGTATGGTGATATAGCCTCTTCCTTTTCCTTAGGAATTCCACTACTGAGTTTTTGCAGAGTTATAAATCTGCAACCATCATTAAATATTCTAAATAAGGATTTCTGCAGACAAAATAACTTCGTAGATATTTCTTGAAAAAAAGAACAACTTTATAAACATTCCCTAAAGTTGGGAGAAGAGAATAATTTCCAAGGATCAAACAGTCAATTTATTGAATACTGAGAAATTATGTAAATTATAAAACATTACAGGGGAGCGGAGACTTCTCTCCCACCTTCAGAACATGAAACTTAGTTTAAGAAAAGAAAAAGGAAAAAAAATTAATATTTTTGCCTTTATTGGATTGTTCTTAGTTCAGGCATCAGCTATTCAGTGAAGAGTGTCCAGCTGTTATCACCTGTGTACCACTCAGCAGCAGTAAGCAGTAGAGATCTGAAAATGATGTATATATGCAGCTTAAATTACACAGATCTCTAATTGGGGACCTGATACACTACAAGTGCACATGCACATTTATGCTTAAATACATAAATAGAGAAATAAAAGGAAGAGAGGTAACATTAAATTGAGAGAAAAGGGAACCATTGAACTCCAGAGGTACTTTCTGGACCTCACAAGTGTATTTTTAATGTATTTTTAATTCCTTACATTTCCAACCTTTAAGCCTTTACAAAATAGCTTAACAGTTTAAATAGTAGATATTACAGCTTTTGCTGCTTCACTTTTCCATGCCTAATGTTTATAATGGCACTCACTTTCAGTACAAGTGTAGAACTCTAAAGTAGAAAATCTCAAGAAAGAGCTTCTTATAGACAAAGAATTTTGGTAGTAAGAAATTCCAAGTGTAGTTTTAAGTTCTTCACCTACAGATCTACTAGCACCATCTTGGCCAGTACTAAATGTTATTTGTTCCAAACTAAAAATACTGCTTCAGGTGACAGACACCTGGCCTCCTCTCCTCTGCCAAAGCCAACTCTGCATTGGCTGTGAAAAATAAAGCTCTTTATTACTTTATAGTAGATCAAAATGTTGTGATGTCTTACTGAAAAAACACCCTCAAACTGAGGCATTTGATAAATCTTTACCATTTATCTTTATCTTGAACATTTCAGAAACAGAATAGCTGCAAACACATAGAATTTTATCACATATTTATACATACACACACACGAACAGGCATGCACTTCTGAAGGAAGTCAGTTTAAATTCCAAAGGATAATAGTCATGTCTGGAGACTGCTGTATTGCATAACCTAAGGAAATACAATTCAGTTTTATTGCAAACAAGTTCAAGACAGTGGGTTTAACTCCAAAAGAATCTTCAATAGAATATGCATTTTGCTCAGCTGCCCCTCAAAAATAGCACTGCAATTTCCCCAAGTGGAGCTGAATTGAAAAGCACATTATGTAATTTTTACTGCAGAAACCCAGGGATGCTGTTTGATCACTCAGTTTCTGTAGGCCACGCACTTTCTACTCTGTACAGATCAGAGGAGACACAAGTGAATGGCTATGCCAGCTGCTTCTGGAGTACTGCAGGCTCAGGCTGAGGTGCTTGAGATTTCATTTGATTGAGGTGCCTTAATTGCAGCAAGTCCTACCCCTCCCAAACACATACATGCTGCTCTGAGGCCATGAGCAGCCCATGCATTCATTGTCTGGGTGAAGAATTCAACATCAGGCCCTCACACAGAATAAACTGCAAGTCAAGTCATAGAGGAGAAAATTCTGCTGAGAACAAAACCAAGGCAGTCTTGCAAAACTCTTATCTTGATCCAATCTTATTTTCCATTTTGCTAACAATATAGAACAGGTAGCTTGGAGCTCTTTATCTTTTCACTGATTATACCATTCTGTATTCTGCACGCACTTCATTGTCCTCTGTTATAAATGAGCTATAACAGAATTTTAATAAAATTCAGGAAACATTTTCTGATTCATGCTTGCTATTAAGTAAAATGAAATTTATTATTTCAGTTGGGACAGTATATTTAGTGCTGATATATCACCTAAGATATTAACTCCTAATAAGATGCTACTGAAATATATTTCAGCTTGTAAACACTCAAATGTTTTGTTGGGCTGTGCCTTGTTTTTTTACTGCACAACAGAAACTGTAATTGAATAACTAGATTTTCTGTAACTGCAACACGTTTTGTGAAATTCATTCAACCAAGAAACTGCAGATTCAAGAAATTAGTTATTTCCTATCAAAGGGTATGTCAGAGTTATATGATGAGTATTTCCCACATAATATGGAAGAAAAAATGAGATTTCACTTTTACAAGCTTTCTTTGTTGCAAGAATTTCCTCCCATATTCTTTGCAGCTTACACAGGATCAGATTGCCTTGGGCATAAGATACCTGGAAATACTGAGCACACCCTCATTTACAGAACATTACTTGCATGAAATATATAGACATATAATGTACATATATAACTTATTATTGCTGGATAATTCTGTAGTACAGATTGTCTTAATTAATCAGGAGCTGGTAGTCCATGTAGATTATTAATAAAAAAATTCAATTTTTATAAGTGAACTTTGTCGCATAAACTTTTATTTAATCCTTCCCTCTGAATTTTGGCCACAGTCTTGCCAATTTTCTCTTGATTTATGAACATACTCTCTTTGTCTACCTTGTCCCTTGGAGGGATAATTTGCAGCAGTTATTTGACAAGCACTGGGAGAAAGCCATTTCCTCTCTCTTTGCCCAGCTGTTCCAGGCAGTGAGAGTAAAGAGACCCTATAAACCATTTTACCTTCCTTAAAGTCCACAGAGATCAATGGATACTGCTCCTTTACTCAATTCCTCAGTCCCATATCTAGGTCATATTTTTACACCAAAGTTCAAAGGTTGCAGACAGAACTTAAAAATGTCATGGCTTTTTCAGCACCAAAACTTACCCACCTTGTTGGTTACCTAAGACCATTTGTAACAACTCCAAAGAGCAGACCAAAATTCGGACCATGAAACAAATTCAGTGTGGGTAAAATGGCCAGGAAAAAATGGACACATTCAAAGGTCTGCTTTATAGCAGACAGAAAGTGGTTTTTCTCAGTGAGTGCCCACAGAGCTCAGCTGGGGACAATGAGATACAATATTTTAGATTTGCTCTTGAGAATCCTGAGAATCTGCTAAATCTCAGTGTTCAAATGCTTTCCTCTTTGTAAATGTCACAGCCCACTGTTATTGAATGTTTATCTATTGTAATGCTGCACTGAAACAAAAGCCATATTTAAAATTTTGTCCTTTTATTTGTACAGAAAAATCATGAGCAAGTAAGGCACAGAAACCTTTTCCTAATACTCATCCTTGCTAAATACTGATTTAATGTTCCTGTGATGGTGAAGGGTGAAAGACTCATGGTAGCAACATGATGCAAGATATTTGAGATTGTTTTCTTGCTGGAGTTTTAAGAGAGAGTAAAAAACAAGAAGAGCAATAACACTGAAGAGAATGGGATGGAGAGCTTATCATGTACAGCCTCAACCAGGACAATGGATAATTTGCTTCAAGCCTGTTATAGCCCTTGAAATAAGCTAGCTGTATGAAAATGCTAGGATTTTAAATATAGCTCTCTGTCTGAGCACTTCAATTTCCCACTGTTCTACAATAGGAAGCGATAACTTCACATATTGAAAGAGTCCATTTAAAGTCACCTAAAGAATTTTAAAATACATCTCTGTCTGATGTGATGCCAAAGCCTGGAAACTTCTGCAATGGGCTTAGAGAGAGCACAGAACTTCCAATATCTCTCTTCTGTGTGAGGCAGTGGGAATGCTGGACACTGACAATCAAAGAGCAAGTCACAGCATCTGTTCTTTGGCCCACATTCCCCCTGCGTGTCCCCAGTGCTCCTCTTCACATGTCCAAAACTTGCACCACCACTGGGTGTTTCCAGCACATTTGCTAGAGCTATAAAAACCCAAATGTGTTAAAGAACAGCGATTCTTAAATAAGGTCAGTGATAATCTATAAAGGAGGAACTAATCCTTCCCAAATTGCAAGCAGTCCATTCCCATTAGGTTAACAAGAGAATATCTTTCCTGGATTAAACTACGTGGTGGCTCTCATTTTATCATTTCATGGAACTCAGACAAGTCACCCTGGGAGGGACCCACAAGGCTCTTTGGTTGCACAGGAGTAACTGGAGAAATAAAGTGTTTTCTTAGTTTCATTTAGATTTAGTATGTGATTTTTTGTAAATACAGGCTCTGCCTAAGGGCAGTAGTGCTGAAGTCTCCCAACCCAAGAGTAGAGAATTCAGATTACAGATGCAGTTCTATATAATTTAGTTCAAGAACAATTTTACCTGAAAGTAAAGCATATTTTAATGTGACTGCCCTCAAAACCTTCTTGTATTACCCTTATTTCCCTACTTTTTTTCCACTGAAAATGAAAAAAGTCACAGCACAGTTAATCAACAAGAAGTACCTTAAACATTTCTTTCTGTATAAAGTTAATTGTGTTTAAAATGCTTAGCTAAAGCTGTTCATATAAATTCTGATCTAGATATTGGTTTTAAACAGGATTTGTTTAATGTGCTTTAATAGAATAAAAATCAGTGCAGTATATATGGACAGTTCCACTGAGGAGTGCTGTAGCATAAAAATATTTTACAATGTATCGTAAAGAATTTGTGTTTATAATATATTTTCATTAAAGAGATCTGTGTTACAGAAGCTGTTTTTACAAACAAACAGTAAACATTTTTCAGTATAGAAAGTGTTTCCATTAACACTCTGTGCATAAGGAAAATGCATTTAGAAAAAATTATTCTAGTGATTGTTTTGCATAAAAGGTGCATTAGCATGGAAAATTTCAGCAAAAGTTATAATCTATTTTTGACAGCATTTACCCACTGCATTCGTGGTGGAACTGCATACTACTCTCATGGTAGGTGAATTTTTGTTTTGGAGAAGAGAAATATTCTTCATAATTGCTTTAAATGCATTATTTTCTCCCTAAAGAATTTGCCGCGGTAAAAGTGCTGGATTAGAGAACGGTTTGCATCACAGCAGCACTCAGATGCTCAGCCCAGATCAGAGCAAGCTGGTACACTGACACAAAATTCCTTCCTTGAAAAATTTCAATTTTTTTGAGGAAAAAAGGAAAAAAAAAAAAAGATAAGGTGGTGAGGGAGGAATAGAATATCTGAGGGGACAGGCTTTATTTAAGATTGCATCCACATCCCTAAACACTGAAGAGAAGCCAGGTGACCACAGCTGGAATGGGGGTGTAGTAGAGCCACATAGGATATTTGGTATATAAAGTTTTTGACTGCCTTATTCTCTGCTTGGTTTGTTTTTCATTGGTGCTGGCACTGCCACATCATAATCTCCTGTCCTTTCAGGGACCTAAGCACAAAGATCACAGATTTACAGACGGCCAACGGGGAAAGCCTTTAAAGGGACTATCAGTTTATTTATGCTCCTACAGATCACTCAGATTACTTTTGGTAAATACCTAATTGTGTCAGAACTGCACTTTTTTTTTTAAGCTTAAAGTTTAAGACTTTTTTTATTCCAGCTCACAAGACCACAATATTTTTTTTTAAACATTCATAAATTCAATTCAACACATTTGCCAGAGGTAGCTATTTTGTAAGTGGTTTTTTAAGTGTTCACTCACTGCACTCAAAATTAATAGACATATTGTGACACTACGAGGTCCAGCAGTCAAGTCAGAGCTCATTTACCCTTTTATAAATTAAGGAATTCCATTCAAGTCATTTTGCTATAATGATTATAAGCCATCAGGAATTAATGCAAAAAGCTAATACTGTATCAAGAATGTGAATTGTATTTTCCAATTTGCATTTTGTTACTGCATTAAGATATTTACATGCTAAAGAATGCATACTGTATATAGTATTAATACCCTTAAATCAATTTAATATTCAGTGCAACTGCATTAATGTAATGTTATGGTTAAGAATTTAAATGCAAAAATGACAAGAAATTTTAAAGCTGTTTCCCACAGTAGACATAAC
Organism: Toxostoma redivivum; assembly: GCA_013397375.1. Taxonomy (NCBI): domain Eukaryota; kingdom Metazoa; phylum Chordata; class Aves; order Passeriformes; family Mimidae; genus Toxostoma; species Toxostoma redivivum. Next base: position 47,252 of record VXBI01000292.1, on the reverse strand, counting down.
TCACTTGTATATAAATTTCAATGTAACTGGAGTAGTAAAAATATGAAAATTAATTCTTTAAAAGAGCTTTTTAGGAATTTATCACATCAGTGATTGTTCAATGAGTTATAAGCATTTTGCTGTTCAACAGCCACTCAGAACCAAGCAATCTCAAATGAGTCCTGCTTCATCCAGATCTTAGACAACTCCTACAGCCTGCTCAGAACTGTTTCTGGCTTCATTTGTGAGGATTTAATCAGTTTGAAGGCACAAAGTTTTCAGACCCAGAAAGAGACATGGCACAGATTGTTCAACCACTGCCTTCAGCTATCACTACTCTTCATTAAGGCTTTCCTGCAAATTAATTTTTTCCCAGTATTTGTTTTAGTTAGGGCAGATAGGAATTTTTCTGTGGTGTCCTCTATTTCTATTTGGCATGTTGGATGAAAGAGGTTCCTTCTACTCAAGTACCAAGTAAAACAAGCCATGGTTAGTAATGTGAAAATGAAACTCTTTGTAAGGCCCCTAAAAACTCTTGACAAGGCTTGTAAAAGTGCTTACAGATGTTCATGTAACCTGAATTAGATGCATGGGACAAATACTGGCAAGATATTCTCCACAAAGTAACAAAAAAGACTTTACTGGCCACTTTAGAGAATCAGAGAACTTTGGCAAAAGGTTTAAAGCAGCATTCAGCCAACAAGAAACACTTTCTAAAACATCAACTTAGTCCATTCAACTTCACCATGCATCCAAGGCCAAATTATTTGTGACTGCACAGGAGCTCACCCCAAGACCTTCTCTCCCTACTGTTTGCTAAAATCTCCAATTTAAGGAACAAATGTTTTGAAAACATAAACCAGGGTAATTGATCAGGTGTGTGAAACAGGCATCTGCTCACCCATGAAAGCACCTGAAGTAGCACATGAATGACAGAATGGGATAAACTTGGCTTTCAAGCTGATGGGGTCAACCCTTTGGACCATATGCACCTTTTTGGAGGGCAGCACACTCACACAGCATCTTCCATGTCCAAGGGAAGTCAGAAACCTCATGCCTAGGCTCAAAATCCCTAGGAATTAACCACATCCTACCTGTATGCATGCTGAGGGAGCCAATCCCTGCTGTAGCTGAGGAGTCTGTGTGTCCAAATCGATGACTGGAAAAAAGATCAGCCTTGTAAATCCAGAGAGGAAACCTTATGAGGAGCAGCTGAGGTGATTTGATCTGTTCAGCCTGGAGAAGAGGAGTCTGAGGGGAGACCTCAGTGCAGTGACAGCTTCCTTGTGAGGGGAAGAGGAGGAGCAGGCTCCAATCTCATCTCTCTGACCATCAGTGGCAGCACCTGAGAGCACAGCCTGAAGCTGTGGCAGGGGAGGTTTGGGCTGGATATCAGGAAAAGGTTCTTCACCCAGAGGGTGGCTGGGCACTGAACAGGCTCCCAGGGCAGAAGTTGTGGCCCCAAGCCTGCCAGAGCTCAATAAGTGTTTGGGCAATGCTCCCAAGTACATGGTACAGTTCTTGGGGCTCTCCTGTGCAGTTGGACAGGAGTTGGATTCAATGATATCGATGGGTCTCTTCCAACTCAGGAAATTCTATGATTCCAAGCATATTAATGGCAGGATTTCTGCAAGCATTGTTTGTGTACACTCTTACACCCTCTGGAGTTCTTCTGTACTTGCATAGAAATTATTTGCCATCATTTTCCCAGACATGTACATATATATTTAAGCAAGTGTCTTAAAAATTATAGAAGAAAGCATAATTGAGATAGGTAGTATGAATGATTTTTGCAAATCTTCCTAAGCACATCATAAGAGGAGAATACCACTTCCTCAAACAGCTTCCGTGTCCTCTTGCATAAATTGACCATTGATGGGAGAAAACCATGCTGCTGGAAAGTTTAATTATTTGTTTATAGTTGTGATCTAGAGCCCAAGGAAGACTGTAATCATATCTATACTACTCAAGGGAAGACACAGGTTGACTCTTTGAGGCAATGTAAAATTTGTACCAAAAACATCTCCAATATTTTATGTTAATTTCAAATTTTATGGATAATAAATAATTTTTTTTATCCCTTGAGGAAGAAAGGAATATTACCCAAAGATATCATACAAGCACTTATCTTGTGGTCAGCCCCATTCTGAAAGCCAGTTGGTTTAATATATTTTGGTTCACACCTGAAAGTGTCTTTAGTGTCTACTGCAGCTTCAGAGAGTTATTACAGTACTTCTAATAGATATTTCTTTTACCTTGGAAAGGTCTTGGGCAAGGGGGAATTACTTTTGGGAGGGTCAGGAATTAATTAGAATTACTTTATGAATAGGAATTTTATTTAACAAAACCCAGCAGGATTGAAGCTTAATGCCCCCACAGAAGGCACATACTTGAGGAATTATAGGAGTTGGCACAATTTCTAGGCAAAAGCTCCAGCACTAGAACGTCCCTTTTATAATTATCATTTTAGAAACATATGGCAAGTGGTTATATTAACGTCTGAAAGTATGTACTTAAACAAAATTATGCTCTTTTTACACAAGCTAGTTGTAAGTCAATACTTTTTATATAAGACAAATAAAATATTGATGTAGTCTTTCTTCCTCTTATGCATGTAGTCAAATGAGCTTTTTAATCTTGCCTTTTTATATTGTTTTGCACATTATCATATTTATGTTCAATATTTTAGGGCTCTATCATGTTCAGTCTCCTGATTCAGTTTCTATTGTAATATTTTTTTCTGGTTTAAAGGTATTACATGCATAGGAGAGTAGTTTTTTTTTTTCTTTTGCTACCTGTGTTTGTGTCTACTGAGGATATCTATGTAAACAGGCAAAAATCTTCATGGATATTTATAATATGACCTTGAGTCATTGTCAGAGTCGGGAAGATCTATTTTTCTTTATTATTACTGGAATAAAGAGACAGCCAGAGGTGTTTATTAATTGTCATGTAGTAACTGTTTAATCATTATTATGTTTTGAAAGTGGCCTAACTTATTAGTGGTCATCTTGCAGGGAAAAGCCAACAGTACCAAAATTGGCCAAGGCTGAGGATCCCAGACATCAGAGCCTTGGCAGCAAGCATCTTTTGAGGATCCATTTCCTACTCAAACTCTCCAGCCAGCAAGCTGACTGGCCAGTTTTGTCTGGTTGCTTCTTAAAAAACAATCAGTGACTGTCCAGCACTTTATTACCTTGCAATTCCCACACACGTGCACACACACACACACACCAGAGACTGCAGCTGTGGGAATAACTTTATACCAAGAAAAATATGCAGTTTTTCCTAGGAAAAAAAAAATAGATTGAAAATTCAAACTGCTTACAACTCATCAGCTTGACAAAACCTATTATTTCTACTTTCACACCCAGCCATGTGCACAGTCATTTGTTGCTGCAGAGAGGTGGAAAAAGCAGAGCTGGCACAGAAGCTGGGGAAAAAAATCCACCTCACTCAACACTTATCCCAAGCATGAAAGTCTTTGGAGACTGAATTCTGCACTGCACCATGAGGCAGTGCCTCCTGCTCAGCCCATTGTCTATTGGCTAATCATTGTGCCTCTTTCTTTCTCATATATGTAAATCAGTGAATTAATATTATTAAACTGACTTTGTAAAAGCTGGGGATTTATATGACTAAGAAACACTTCTGTGGATTTTGGGGATTTTGTCCAAAGGAGGGAACACAGACAACAGACTGTTTCGCTCAGGTTATGCTGCCCATAAATAAGCACAGCAGCAGTTTTGACTATAAAAAAGATTACAGGCTCATGTATCATTCACCACAAACACACAGAAAACAAAATGTGCCGTGAAATTTTTAATTTTGTCCTGTAAGAGCCAGATTAGCTGTCAAAGGCCAACATCTATAGCCCACAAAACCATGCTACAATGGTGAGCTTGGGATGTAATTCCACACCACACTGATGCAGGCTGGCCATTGACAAACCTGCATTATCAGGTGTACAGCCAGATCCCAGCACTGCTACTTACTGAAATATCAACTTCTGCAGTGATCCTGCACGTGGGGAAACTTCTATTATAAATAATGCTTTGGCTCCATTTTAAGAGATGGAGATGGACATCCTGAGTAGGCAAAGATGTCCATGAAATCAGCTACCAGAAGAAAAGCCCCACCCTCTCATCTCACATTCTGTGTTGCCTATTAAAATACTTCTATTATCTGCTATTTCTGGTTTTGACACGCTTTGTAAATAGATACTACAGAAAGGAGTTATCCTTCTAGCTCTAGCAACTGAACCACAAAACCTCTGTTGAAAATGGAAGGAAGAAGAGAGCCTACTCCTCCTCCCCAACATACACACAAGTGGCAGAACTAAAGTGATGCTACCATTGCCAGGCTGAAATGAATTGTCTTCCTTATTTGTGTTGTCTTATTAACAGTAATGCATTTTCTAACAGATGAACTTACTGTCATTCCAGAGAATATGTGTTTTATTGATGAAAAGAAGAGAAAATCATTAGCAGTAATACTGGTGAAGGTGCACATCTTGGTAGAAACAAAATGGAAAATACAAATAGAATATTAAATGGAACAACTGTCAGGAACATGAAATTAGTCAAGTGCAAAGGAAAATCACTCAAGAAAGAAGAATCATGCAGTTGAAGTATTTGCAAGTAGTCCAGCCCTGCTAGCTACAGTCAACTCTGTCAAACTAGGGGACTGAAATAGTCTGGCTAACGAAAACTCCAAGATTATAGACATATTAAAGGGATATAAATGGCTCTGTAGACTCAGCTGGAATCAAGCAGGGTTCAGATCTGTCCTCAGCTGACCCAAGCTGCTCCTTTGCCAGCCATGTGCCTCCATGTCCCTTGGCCCTCTGCTCCTTTAGGATCCCACTGCCCTGAGCCCCGCGGTGCTCCCGAGCCAATGCCCTGAGCTCCCATGGCACAGCACTGCCCAGGAGCTGAGCTTTGAGCCCAGCTCTGTCTGATGGAGCTGGCACTGAGCTGCTGCTGGCCCTAGGCCACTGCCTGCAGGGCCATCTGCTGCTGCTCTTCCCTGGCTCCCTGGCCATGGCAAGGGACTTTGCCACTATCCTGGAGCCACCTGGAGCTGGGGGTCAGCTGCCTTTAGCCTGCCATGCATTTGTTGGGTAACTGAATCAATAGCAAAGGAGAGATGGGCAAAGCATGAGTTCTGAAATGGTGTATTTCAGTATAGTCAGAGCATGGGCACTTTATTCCTGGAATAATACAAGCACAGTATTTAAGGACAGGTGCAATTTTAGGCATGCGACGAATCTCCTGATGTTTTGTGCTTGTGTTAAGCATATGCTGGCATGGACAAAACCCTTTGGAAAATAAGAATTAATAGAGATATATTATTAACTCTCTATTATAATCTTACTAAAGTCTTCAGGAAAAAACCCCTGAGCTTCTGAACAGACCTTTTGCCCACCAAGTGTAGCTTGAAGGACAGGTTTTCCTTAGATAGTTAATATCAAATGAAAGTGAAGAGATACCTGAAGTGAGACCAGAAATCCTAGTGGACTGCTCTGCTGGAGCTGATTAGTGTGTCCTGAAGCTACTTCCCAGCTGGGAAAGGCTGAGGACACTGGAAGCTGCCTCTGCACCCAGGCTTGACTGAGGCTTCACATGTGCTGGTTGTGCCTTCCAGGAAAATACTGTGCATAGTGATCCACAAACACTAGAGCTGGACAGGAATTTCCCACTGAAATCTGTTCTTCAGCAGAAAAACCCCACAGTCACTTGTAATAGCTACTGCTTCTCTCCCTGACACAAAGCAAAAGTTAGGATTTTCATCTGCACTGTCTCCCTGGTATGGAAGGATATGGTGGTAATTGATGATGGAACCAGTGTATCAGGGAATGAAGTGAAGAATGCATTTTAAAATCGTCCATTTCATAAATACATCCATGTATTATTTCATATATGCATTCAAAGCTATAAAGCATCTGTTTTACACTGAATTTTATTCTATTTATTGGACTATAATTCACTTGTGTGTATAACAGGCCTACATTAATAACATCACTGGGGGTTGCAGTGGTCTTATAAATATCTTGTTATACTTGTAGAGGTCAGAAAAATCCATCATCATAACTACTCAGTCAAAACATCTATAATCATCTAGTATAAACATATTCCAAACTCATGTGTCAGTATATCACAGTGACCAGAAAAATTACAAACAGGAACAGAAGACAAACCCCTGCAATGCCATCATTCTCCTCTACTCTGCCATTATTATTTGTTAAGTTGTATCACTTGCAGAAACGAGTTGGTTAGGGATTTTTCCAGAAAATTCTACTTCTTTATGTTGGAATGATGTTTGCTTCCTTCCCTGTTATTTCATTTAAGCAGCAAGTCACTTCAAGGTGTTCTCCTACCCATGTCCTGAAGAAAACTCCTTTCTTCTTTTATTGCATTTTGTCCCCCATGGCCTTGTCAATCAAAGTTTCCCCTAGAGAATTCTCTACTCTAGTTCATGCAGGTTGCACCTAGGGAGATGCTGTCAGTTCAGGGAGCCATGGAAGGAGGATGATTCCATGAGATTTTTGAACTGCAACTCACTGGGGAAAATCAGTAGCACAGAAAAAGCAATTTAATATTGAAATCACACAGAAAACATATTTTACTGTTTCCACATTTTTTTCCCAGGCTCTTGATAACAAATTGTGTGAAATTTCAGTCTTTCAAGTTTGATCAGATTTGGAAAAAAAAAAAACAAGTGCTGTAATACAAAAAATTCCCACTAGATAGGAATTGTGACTTTTGGCCTGCTCTGATTTTTATTTTTTTTTAATGAAGCAAGCAAAACATACCAATCAGGTTTTTCAAAACAATTCTTGCTCAAGGAAAACATCAATCAATACAACATGGTCTATGTCCAACTATATTGAATAATGTTGCTATTTACATGTTATTTGTTTTTTAATAAGTGTGTTTTAAGGCTCAGTTCAGTCCTAATTTGAATAGATATAAGTTCCATTGATTGAACATCTGTTTCTTGCTGTGATAACTCAAGATTTTCAAAACCAAAGAATACACTACTTTTAATTACCGTGCAAAAGTCACAGAAATTGGAAACCAGTAACCTAGATAAATGATAAAGCACTGATTTAATGAGAAACTATCTGTACTTAGGCATAAATTAACAATTACAAATATTTTATAACAATTGCAACTGGTGTCTGGCCTCTAGATGTAGAGTTCTTTGAGTGCTGTTAATTCCCCTGAGCTATCATAGACAGAAGTAAAACTTTTCTAAATAATTCTGAGATTAAAAAAGCCAAACAAATCAGAAATCTTCCATCCTATCTCAGAAAAAACCTTTACGACTCTAGGATTCTGGAAATTATTTTGGTTCATGACCTTTTTTCTTCCAAATTAAAAGTCTCAAAGTTGTTATATTCTCCCGTGTTTTGGAGTAGATAGATGTGCACAGTGGATTACATTGAATTTATGGCCAGATTTTTTATTCTAAAGTTGGCACAGAGGTGATTTCAGGTGTTTTTGAAAGAGAAATACCCTACTTTCACCTAAATTTAATATCTATACATAGACAACTGAAGTATCCAGCACCTGCCCATAGGTAGCTAAGTTTATTAAGAGCAACTCACACTGGTTTCTGTCCAGAAAAAAAAAAAAAAAAAAAAAAAAAAAAAAAAAAAAAAAAAAAAAAAAAAGAGAGAGAGGGAGAGAAGAATATAATTAGATATTTCAGTGCAGAGGATATGGCATTATGAAGGATAAATGTAGCTTTATGGGGTCTGGGGACAAGAGTGTGCATTTTATTTTATGGCATTTGCTGAAAGAGAAACAGGAGCAGAAATTGGTAATTTGAAGTCCTCTACTGGGAAACTTTGAAGGGCTGTTTTGGTGTGACACTTCTCAGGCTCAGAGCAGACACCTGTAAGCCTTGCAGCCTGAGACCAGAGCATCCCCAGGCATCACATCTCACGTTGTAGTGTCAGGGCAGGAACTGAGGTCAATGTCTAGGAAGAAAAAGTGCCTAGCAATGCCAGAATACCTCCTGGCCCTTAAAAAGTACTGAAATATAAACTCCTGGTGCTGCCTCATGGTGCTTTCTAGTGTGCTGACAGAGAGGATAAGGCATGAATTCAGGACTGCTATGGCTAAAGGTGATGGGTCTGGTGAGATTAATAGCATCACTCTTTCCCTGACTTGAGGGATATCTGGGATATCCATGGCTATAGCTGAGGCCATGAGGGTAACTCAAGAGAGGCTTTAGATTAAAGAGGAGAGGGGCAAGACTGGGGAGGAAGTGAAGATAAATTAATTTCTTGAATAACAGGACCACAGCTGGATACAACAGATGTAAAACTAGGTGCTGATGAAAGATGGGACAACTTCTGTCAGCTTTACCCATTTGCTGGTGCAAGGTATTTGCACATTGCCTGGCATGGGGAATTGCATAATAAAGAAATAAATCCTGGCATGATAAAAAGCATATTTGCAAATTTGAGGGCTAACCAAACATACCTGGGTGCATGATTCCTTCAGGATGAAGTCTGATCTGGCTGTCTCTGCAGGATTCATTATTGCAATTGCACACCTCTGTACAAAACCAGTAATAGGACGGGGGTACTGCTTTGAGTTTTCATCTTATTTCTAATATTTTGGGTTCCTTTCTCTTTTGATGCCATATAAACTCCTTCATACCTAATATTAGCTCTGGTAGCTTACCTAATAAATAAAAAAGTCCATAACTGCTTGGTGACCATATGGCATTGCATATGTTTAATGTGATCTGCAGATGTACCACTCCAAAAATGCCATCCCTCAGCTGGTCTGGGTGTTAGTCCACAGACTGAACAAGTGGAGAGCCTCTCCACCTCGTTATGCCTGTGAGCTATGGAACAAGTGCTCTGTCAGGTATGTCCTTGCAAATGCTTGCCACGATCCCCAAGACAATACTTGAAGCAGATTCTTATTTTTAAACTTGGATATTTATTTGACAGTAAAAAAGAAAGTCTCAGACATACATTGCTCTGCCATAACCTATAGTTACAACAAAATGAGCAGAGCTAGCTCTAAAATGCTGCTCTGAAAACTCTAGTATGAAAAATAAATTTACACAAAGCCATCCTCCAACACTTTTGACCCACAAGCCTTTGCAGGTGCTGAACAGCATTTCTGGTCAGTGAGAAGGAGAGCCAATCTAGCCTGGGCAATAACCTTTCCTGCAAGGCATTTATCAAGAACTAGGAGATCCCAGTTTGTACCCTTATGCTCAACTAATCTAATACTAGGTTATATATTCTGAGTTTTTTAGTAAAGTGCTTTTTCCATTCCATTTATTTTTCAAACAATTCAAAAAATATTTAGGCATTTCTGATGAGAAAAGTTTAGAAATGGAGTGAATATTTTCATTTGATATCATGTCATAGATTTTGATACTGCCAGCATTTTTCATTATATTCTAGTGCCCAAAGATAATTCTTCCTCTCAGTTCCTAGATTATTTAACTCCTCCCTTCTATTTTCATTCTATAGGCATTGACTCTAATACTATACTGAGAAAATGGAAGTTACTAGGTTCTATGTAATGTGAATTAAAGAAAAAAAAATAATACAAAGTAAGAGACTGCTTTCTGGTAAAAAAAAAATGTTTAGAATAATTATTTAAAAAAAAAGATAGAAGAGAGCCACAGCCCACACTCACTGAAATGCTGGACAAGCCATAGGAAGGTCTCTGATCCCCTGGAGACATTTTTTGAGAGCAAGTTCCAGAATTTGTGTAAAATGTACCTCCAAAAATACTTTAAGTGCTAAAAGTATACCAGCTTCTTGGTTAGGGAGGGTTTTGTGATATATACATCTCCATGACATTTTCTATTTACACAAGTGATCACAGAAGTGGAAAAATTAGTGAGAGAGTGCAAGTGGAATACTCTATACTGCTCAAAGAAAATATTGTTGCAAGATTAAATGAATTATCAGTGTGTCTGGAGGAGCAGATGGAAGCTTGGACAACCACCAATAGGGCCAGCTCAACAAAGGGCACAAAATTGCAGTTTTAGCACCAAACCTCATAGCAATGAGATGTTTTGGGTTTTTTTTTTTTTTCATCTCTTTCTTTGAAATGCAAGGAAAGGCTCTACCAGAATCTGTATAAATCAGCTTCCAAGGTTTGTCTATACTACCTTGTTCTGGTCACATCTGAGTATTTTGAACATTCATGAAATATTATTTGAAAAAGAGATATTTCTACTTCTTATTTCCAGTTTGCACTTTTTTTAATGAGACAGAACAAGGAGGTGTACAAGTTGCAAATCTAACCAAAGATGGCTCAAGAGTCTACACTGATATTTTAGAAGAGCACAAATGCATTAATTCCACATCTGCATCACCATGTTCAGTGCATGCCCAGGAGCTCTCCAGTGTGATTCCTAGATGTTTATATTTTTCTGCAATCCTAGAACAATAAAATATAAACTTTTACAAAGGCTTTCCCTTGCTGTTGTCAAGGACTGAGGTTAAATCACTTAATGGAAGAACAGCCACAACCCAAGCAACTCTCCTGTGATTAGCAAATGGATATAAATAGACAGTGATATTTGTCCCCACTCTCTCAGATCTTGCACAATAATTTTAGCAAGAATTCAGTAATATAACACATTTATCTAATATAAAGTTCACAGAAAGTACAATGGTCAGATTGTAAGGATCAATTCCCCACATTCATATTTTCCTTTCCCCAAGAAATCTGCATCTTGGCAATATTATGAAAAAAACGTAATTCATCACTAGAAACACATTCCATTATTGTTTCTTTTCTCCATTTTCAATTTTTTTTCCATATATCTTTAAAGTAGACCTTTGAGAGTTCATATTGTGGTTTTGATCTATTTGGCTTAGTGTTCTAAGTTATATTGAATTTAATCATGGGGTCACTTGAACCAAGTGGCTTTGCTGTTTCTAATCTACTAACTGCACATTTTTGCTGAGATTGGAAAGGACAAGTCCTATTAGTACTCTGACACCACAGGTCAATAACTCTTTATTTCTTCTATAATTTTATTTTTCATTGTGCCATGCTTTTCAGTTTTCCCAGTTCATACTGGGAAATTGAAATCACCCATCACTACAGGCTATTTGTTCTCTTATTTTCCTTGTGTTGTGCTGAGGACTGCTACTCTTTCCCTTATACTGATGACTTGTTCCAGGAGCAGCCAGCATTCTTTTACTGCACCTAGTCCAATGCTAAGATGTGTATGTACCAAATATAGAGAGCTATTTTAGAAGAAAACATAATTTTTTCAGGTAGAAAAGTAATTCAGCAGGTTCTTCACATATTTCTAATCTAATTATTTATATTTTAGTTCAAACTCTTCAACAAACTCTTCAAGGACATCACAGGAACAGTTTAAGGACATCATCTGCAGGCTGCAACTGAATTCTCTATCCCCAACAACATCAACTTCAGAAAAAGAAAAAATTCTCAATGCTGTCACTTCATATTATAAAAAACATTAAGGCTGGGTCTATGCAAGCCAAACCTCTAACCAAAGAAAGGATGAAAGGCATCCAGGCTGCTATCCCAGGATGATTTTAAGCCCATTTCCAGTGGCAGAGCAAGTTTTGTGCCTCCTACCCCAAAGCTACCCCCTAGTCAGCCATGCAGCCCCACAGGAGCCAGCCCAGGAAAATATGGAAAAACAGGAGAGGGCATCACCAGCTGCTGGGAGGCACTTGCAGGTTGTGCTCTGGCAAGGCACTGGGCTGCAGGAGGCTGTGGCCTCCCAGTCCTTGTTTTTTGTGGCTGTACAGGCTAATGAGTATTAGTGGCTCCACATATTAGTGGCTAGATTCTTTTTTTCTTCTGCCTTCACTCAGAGTCAGGATTGAATGCACGAGAGATGGATTTTTGTGTTCAGACTCAATTGTTTATTAATTCTTATCTATGGTACAGAATTCTGCAGCACTTCTAGCTAACAAGCTAAAATCAAGAAAATGGAGGCAAATCTAGCTAGTTAAAGCCTATCCAATTAAAAGCTAACACCTATATTATTTATACTTTTGACCCAATAACCAAACACCTGTGACCCGCAGTGTGGTACTTTTTATCCAAACAAAAACTACTACCTCAAACTAAGAAGGAGGAAGAAGAAGGAAGAAAAAGGAAGAAGAAGGAAGGAAGAAGTCACCACCCAAGAATCTCCATCTTGTCCCATACCTATTTCTAGATTCTAAAAATCCCAAATTCAAAACCCTTCACCATAGGATACTATACACCTCTTTTATAACTACACAGCAGTGATTCTAACTCCATCACTCAAATTTGGAAGCCTTTTCCAAGGCCTTGAGTCAGAAGCAGTGTTCCCCTGGGGGTCAGAGTCAGAAAGCACAGAGAATTCAAAACTCCCAGGCTTCAGGGTTCCAACAGGTGAGCCCACACTCACCTGAGTGCACACACACACACTGACTGTGGCTATAAATAGGCAGCAAAGAGCTTGGTTGTGCAAAGGGATGATTAAGGTAACCATTACAATTCTGATGTTCTCAATCTAAACACAAATGTTCTCTAAATCTAAACATAGAATTCAAAAAAACCTCTGCATTTGCCTTTGTTCAACAACAGAAAGAAAAATCCAGGTCAGAGGGTGAAGCTGTACTTGACCACACCTTAGTTTGTCTTTAACTTGCTTTGCTGTGCCTGTAGAAAATGCAAGTGCAGCCCCAAATACAGTTTTGTTGCTACTCTGACTAAATGCTGTAAAGCAGCCAGTCTTCAGGGGTAAATGTCCATGAACCTCTATATTCAGTTTCTGAGAATAACAGCTCTTGATAACACACAGAAAAAGTTTTTTCTATATAAAAAATATTAAGTAAATAGCAGGATATCATTATTAGCAGTAAAGATGAAATACTGCTTTTTCTTATGGAAATTAATAAATTTCCTCCTTATGGTACTAGTGGTTTCTAACAGAGATGACTAAATAATAAAACTTTTTTTTCTACAAGTTCATCAAAAAGAAACATTAAAATGTGGGTCCTATAATGTGCTATGAAGTTTTCTGTTGGCAGTTTCTTCCTTTGTACAGCCTACTTAGGTGTTGCAGCTCACATTCACATTCACATTCCCCTTATTTAACAAGAAAGTAATGATCATTTAATGATTAGGTCCTCAGACACATTTTTTTTTATGGTTGCTATACTATTATGTTCTAGTGATGATATCAGAAGTGATTATTCTTATTTTGGAGGTGTGGGACAACAGTAAAAAAAAAACACCCTCAGCTAAGTCTTCCAAAGAGAAGAGCAAATATTTTTATTTTCACCTGACTGTTACCTGAAAAAAAAAATTAAAATAATTTTTAAGAAATCCTACCCTTTATATCTTCTTCTTCTTTTCAGATCACATTTCTGATAATTGCTGAGGTCTGAAAAATTGGCAATGTCCATTAAAAGAAATTACAGTTCATTTCTTTCTTACTCACAGAGCATGGATTATCCTCAGTGCTTCCATATCACATAGAGGTAATGTTTATCATTATAAGGCATCAACATTTAAAGCAAAACACACTTTTAACTTCTGTCATAGCACAAATAATGAAATGTAAGTTACTCAAATGGAGACATAGCAATGTATATTTTACAATGATCTGAGTCAGAACACATAACTGATTTCCTTGGGTTTACTCCCTAAATATGGTAAAGCTCTCTGGTGGAAAGTTAGAGGTGTTACCAAAACTCAAAAGAAACAAATCCACAGTTTAATCTGACATTTATTTTTGTTACCTTTCTCCCAGTCTGTATGTATAGTTGAGATATATTTCTGTATTTTAGTCTTACAGATGATGGTGTATATCTTTATAAATATTTGTACATGCATATATATACACTATATACATAAATATATATCAGTCTCCATATATATATATTTATAAAGAGGGAAAGCAAGTTATCATGGCTTTATATAAATGCATTGAGTTAAAAAAAGGGAAAAGTGAGAATAAAATTAGCTTGGCATGACTGTGTGAGATTAGACACTAAAATTATCCTCCTGCAGTCATATTTAATTCTCTAAACGGCTTTAACTAATTTGCTTAGGCACAGTACTTTTCAGTGAAACTAATGAAAAAACATGAAGCCTCTGTGTTCATTTTTGGTGGCTATTCAAACCTCTAAATTCAATAAGACTTTTTTAAACCTTTTTTTTTAATAATTTCATCTCTATAACATTCTCTTTGCTTACTCAAGCTGCCATTTTAGGTAATAGCTTGTGCTAGAAATGGTGATATCCCCTAAATTTATTAATTTAAGGAATTTAAGTGATATTACATGACTATAGCCACCCATGGAACTAAACAAAAATTGCCAATATCAGACAATATTTCCCCTCAAATATTAAAAAAAAAAAAGGCCAACAAAAAACAAGCAACAGAACAAAAAGCAGGTAGCATTTGTTTACATGAATTTGACCACAGAAGAAAAAAAGCAATAGCTGCATAACTAATTTATTACAGGAGATGTTTTTTCAGTTTTGTTTTCACTCTGTTCCAGGCATTAATCAAGTTAGAAAGACTATTAGACTGATTTGAACACATACCTTTCCTCATGTTATGTGTTTCTAAAAATTCAAATAGTTTACCCAGAGCTACAGAGCTAATTCCTGAGAACACCAGACCTCACATTGCTACTAAGATAAGAACTGGTTCTACTCTTGTTTCGTGTTTTTTCACTTCATCAAAGTATCTTACCACTTTATGTAAATAAATGGAAACAGCTATTATTTAATCAGTCAAAGAAGCACATACAACTTCTGGTGGCCTTTACTGGAGAATTCTTTTCTCTGTCCCATCCCATCATTCTGTGCCTCATGGAGATCAACCAGTAACCAGCAGAAGTGCTGAGAGCAATGAGGTGGGTTTGGTTTCCAGCTAAGACAAGTGCTTTACCTCATTCTTTGTTCCCTAAAGACTCATATACAAGGTTTGCAGCTAATGACTTTCCTTCTGCTCACTGTTTGGTGGAAACCCAGCCCAAGCCAACCCCACCCTGAATAACTGCAGACATTCTGGCTAAGCAAAAGTGTGCTAAATAGTTGGGGGGCTATGTTTAAATAGACAGGCAACTCCCTAAAAGAGTTAGTGTGTTGTAGATTTGTGTGTAATGGTTTCACTTAGCAGGAATACACTTTTCTGTTTCCTGTATAACCAGTTTTCCAGTGTGGTTGCTACATTAAAAAAAACCAACAAAAAACAAACCTTGCCTTCTTGTTACTTACTGCTGGGCAGCCTGATCTCTCACTGCCATTGTTTGCAACGAATTTCTCAGTCGTTTTCTTATGTTTTATTTAAGTGTCCAATGGAAAGCTAGAATATGCCTTGTGAGATGGCTTAGATGAGCAGCCCAGCCATGTCTAGCAGGTAAACTATTCAGGCAAACCAAGCATTTTTTGGTTATTAGCAATGCTACCCTTCTGGTACCTTTCAGGGCACTTTCTGTAAAGTAAAAGCTTTTTCTCCATCCCTACTCACCCCATAATTCTTAGTCTGTACATGTACATGTGACAGGCCCAAATCACAAGTAACTTAATATTTGCTTGCATAAAGTCAATATTAATTAAAAAAAAAAGTCTTTCATGCATCTAACTAGAAGTAATTTTCCTGTTTTATTCACTAACTGTTACTTTGTGTAAACTAAATGCAGATTGCCTACAGAGAACTCTGAACAGCAGCACTGCAATTATCTTTGGCAAACTTCTGGCAAGTTTAGATATTTTATCTGAAAATTGTATGTGGAAAAACTAGTGCAGCCTGTGGAACATTCGTAGTGTATTAACACAGATTTTTGTTTAGTGTACAGTTGCCCAAAAGTTCAAGGATTTCAAAAGCATAATGTAATTTTGCATTTTAGAAGATCTATGCTATCCTCTGCTGTCATTAAAATAAATCCAAATTTAGCTAAATGTATTTAAACTGGTGTAATTCCATTCTAAATGCAAAAAAATCTAGGCCATATATTTCATGCTGTTGCTAACACTGCCAGAACCTGAACACTAATAAGGTGCTAATTAGGAGCTGCCATTTTAAGTCTATCATGCTTTTGCATGTGAATTTACCATATGCTCTAGATCAGATTTCCTGCTGTGAAAAAGCTGAGATGGCCCAAGCACACAATGTGCAGTAAACCCCTGCTTTTCAATGTCCTCTTCTCTAAAATTGCCTTTAGTTTCGTGATTGTAAGTGTAGGTTTTTGAGAGGATCACCATATGTTCTTGCATCTTTTTTTGTTTATTTTATCTGCTCAAGAAACCTGCTTTGGAAAATCATGGTATAGTGCTAGAGAATTTAATAATTTTTATATTAATGCCAAGAGCTACCCACGTGACAGCATTCTTCAGACATTTAACAGGGTCTATTTATTGATATTAGAGATGTGAAGCAAAATGAATCACATTATCAATGCTGTTGTCTGTTGTAATATGTTTAGATTATTTAAAACTACACTACTTCGTTCCACTTTTCTNTTTATATGTGTTAAAAATCACCTTCTTTGTTCCCCTTTTTTTTTTTTTTTTTTTTTTTTTTTTTGGTGTCCAGACATCAAATGTAGAAGAAATAGCTGATATTACAGAAAAGCCACATGTCCCACGCAGCTTGCACTTGTAACTTTTTAGTCCTAAATTTAATCACAGTGAATAGGAACAGTCTTTTTATTGTCACAGTACACACTTTCCAAACCATATATTTCTCAAAACACAGGTATTGTATTCAGAGCTGAAAATGAGAAGACAGCTTTAATTTGTAAAGAAACCCAAACCCCACAAAGTTCAGTTTGACAGTCAATTCCATGACAGTAAATACTTCATCTTGTTGTTACAAAACTAAGCCATTGTGTCATAACAAAGCCTAAAGGTGTTGAAAACTGAATGCCTTTTGGATGCTTGCAAGGCAAAAAAAAGCATGTTCTAGACATCAACAAGAGTGCAAGTAATTGAGATCTGTCTCTACTTAGATCTGTTGACTTACTGTGAAAATTCAATGCTCAATATAAATCAGGATTTTCCCTTTCTTACCTGTGTTGATATGGGCTACTGGTAGCATCACAAAAAATATAGCCTGCAGCCCCTAATCATGTGTGTATTCCACATGGGCCCACTAGGAGAAAAAAAAATATTTATGGGAGAAAGAAACACAAGGTCAGACCCCTAGGAAACATTTAAGATCTTCTAATAGTATCTGAAATCCACCCTGTTCTTCTTAGTTGTCAACAGCTTTGAGTAGAGTATCTAGACAAGGTTTTCATCTGCTGCATTTGGAAAAACAAACTTGATCTGCACCCTCGTGATACAGAGGGGGGAAAAAATCTCATTTTAAACCCTGTAGGAGGCACTAGGTGTTTCTCAGTGTCATTAGGGATGGAAAAGACCTCTAAGGTCATCGAGGCCAGCCATCAACCTAACAGTGCCACCACTAAGCCATGTCCCTATGCACCACATCCACAAATTACTTCAACACTTCCAGGTGCTTTCACCACTTGAAATGTCAGCCTGTTTCAATGTTTGACTGCTCTTTCGCTGAAGAAATTTTCCCTAGTATGCAATCTGAACCTCCCCTGTCTGCATCACAGAAGTTTGAGCAGGGTGATGCTAGCCACAGGGGCTCACAGGCTCCACTCCAGCAGAGGTGAAGCTGATGGAGCAGCTCAGGATACAGGATACATGATACAGGATTCAGGACTAACTCATCTGCCTGTGGTAATCCTTAACTCATCACCTCTGCAGCTGCATGCAGGAGTGCCAGCTTGAAATCAAGCCCACAGGCAGAAAAGCATATAATTGCCTTGCCCCCAAAGCAACTTGGCAGAGATATAGTGACTTAAAAAGTCATAATATCCCTCACAGACTCTCCCTTGTGCTGGATGGAAATGAAGTGACATATAGCTCCACCTGGGGTGATGTGTGAGCCAAGAAACATCAGTGTCACTGTGTCATCAGGTGTGCTGGCAAATTATGCTTCTGCTTATTCTTCATCTTCATCTATCTCTTGCCACTTGTCTGCACAAAATGGGTTTTTATTGGCTCCTCAGAGCTCACTCACGAATTGCACATAAAGCTGTGATAAGTCCTGAGCTTAAAAGAATAGAGTGACCTCCTCCTCCTCCCCACACTTTTAACCTGGGAGGCAAAAGGTCTTCATTTTGCAAATAGGAACACACCTTTCTCAAAAGCAGTTTATATGTTTTTTAGCATATTTAACCAAGAAATTACTGACACACAAGAGGAAATGATGAAAAATACCTTCTTAGACACAACCATTTATTTACAAGAAGCAGTAAGTTTAAGTAGATTTTATTGTACATACAAGTTAAAGTCTTTCTCATAATTTCTATACGACATAGTGAAAGTGGGAAAATTACTATTAAGTTTCTCCTATGTAAACTATCAGCAAAAATAATAGCATGGAATTTAGAGATTAACAGGCTTGTTAATATCTGAATCAATATTGCAAATCATGATAGCAGAGCTGGCTACTTCTTGGAAAAAAAAAATCAGCAAACCAATAGCACCATTAGGTGCAACAAGGAATATCCCAGCTTTTTCTGGCTGGTTTACTTAGATCTCTTTCTGTTTGCCTGGAGACATTAAAGATTCCCACAGAGAGAAACACCACCACCTTTTAAGAGAAAAACCTGAAATATGAAATTGATATTATTAATGGAGACCTAACAAGATGTTCAAACCAATGGTGTTTTAAATAATGCTACACAGTAAGAGCACATGACATAGAAGAAAAGTGGAAGACAACCCTAAGAGAATTCAGTAAGTGTTTTTATACCCCTGTAATGGCATGGACATACTCTCTGGGGGAGTGAGTACAGTACAGAAACTTCAAAATTTCAGGGTAGCTCTGCATCCCTCAATAAAAAAGAACTACAGCAAAAATTAAACCACCAGTCTTTGAATTGCTGTGCTTCTCCCAGTGCTGCACTGCTGGCATTTGCTGAGCAGCAGCCCCAAACCCAGGAGCCCTGCTGATGCTGGGCAGTCACTTATCCCTAGAATCCCTTGGAGTGGGAAGCCCTCTGGTCCATGCCTGTGTTGCTCCATCCCTGAAAAGCATCCTCCTCTCAGCTCACCAAAATACCTCTCTGCAGCTGACAAATTTGTGCTAGCAGACAAAAATAACTCTGCAGGGGAAGTTTACAAGTACTTGTCGGCATGTGTATAAATGAATGTTGCCCTTTCCAAATTTACCCAGGGTAAGCACCTTTCATACACCCTAGGGCCCACCCACAACTGCAGAGTCCCAAAACACCACAGTGTACATCAGAGCTTAAATTTAACTGTGTTAGAAAAATGTCTGGACTTGGCATAAGAAAAGAGTGGTGACTTTAAGCATAAGACACTGGACAAGGTCAGGGAAGGGTGAGGTTTAGCTCAGATTTGGTGACCTTGGGCAGGTGTTTGCACCTCAAGTCCTCCTCTTTGTAAAACTGTTCAGTGAGGTCTGCTTGTCTGTCTGTCCCTCTGTGTTGCTGTTCAGCCTGCAGCTTCCTCAGACTAATTCCTTTTGTGCTGTATGCAAAAAGACTCAATCTGTAGTCAATATGTGTTATGGGATGGAGCTAGGTACTTATTGTAGGGAGTTAAAATGAGACTGATTTTCTTCTCTCTAAGCAGCATGGCAAGAATCAGAAAGGATGGAAAAGACCTACAAGTCCAGCCATCAAGGGCTTTCTAATCTGGAAATTCACTAATTCACTGAATTCCAGACCTACTTGGACCCATCTTTGTCATGAACATTCCTGCTTGGATGATTTTTAGCTTTATTTGAAGGACCTTATGTCCCTCAGTTTTTTTTGGAGAAAATAACCTAATATGAGGCCTTCCATAGCTTTCCATTGGCTATGGAATGAAAACATCAGAAAATTAGTATTTTGGATGATGGAAAAACTCTCAGAGAGAGTTTAATATGTTAGGGGAATGAGAAAAGCAGAAAAACTATCAAAGTAATATCATGGTGGAGATGCAATTCAGGAAGCATATCAAGAGAAGTGAAGGCAAAAAGAGAGAAATGTTGCACTTTGAAAGACTCATAAGCTGAAGCACAAAGTGTTTTCTTTTCCTTTGCAGTTAAAATTCAGTGGCAATGGAAATGGGCAAAAATTGCCTTCATCCCCACCCACCTTAGTATTTTGTACCCCAGGACAACCCTGAGCAGTCTGCAGGGGAAAGGGAAGGAAAGGGGAATGCACAGAAGTGTCCAGGTCTGACCTTTCATTCCTTCTGCCTGAGAACCCCAGCAGTTCTTTCCTCTCTCATTATCACCACACATTTCAGCTGCTGCCATGAGGAGTGCCATTCTTGCTCTCTGCAGTCAGTCAGTTATTTATGGAGCACCACTTTCTTCCTAATTTACAGCAGTTTCTCATGGAATACCCAGCTAGCAACCTGCTTGCTCTTGCTCATATATAGTTTCATTTTTATAAACTCTTGTGTTAAATGTAAACAGACCAACCCTGTAATCTTTTATACCAATTTAGAGGTTTAATTCCAAGAGAAGTAAAAGAGAAGGAGTGACAGCTTGGTGTTAGTGAACTCAGGAGCAAATCTGTATTCTTTTTCTGGAAGTTCATACAAGCTGTGTCAGAAGAGATCAGCAAGTCCACAGGCATGTGATTCACAGGACATTTAGTGTAGCTCATGACAACACACCAAAAATAACTTTACATAAGCGTGTCATGAGTTAACCTTGTATTCTCCAGCCCTTTCTGTCCCCCAGAAGCACAGTACATGTGGTTTTATATTAGTTAGTTTTATATTTTCTTCATCAGAAACATGGCTGCTGAGCTCTTCAGTCATTGGTAAACGCTCCCCAGAGTGGGTCCATTTATTTCTGTCGGGCCATTTATAAAACAAATTACTGTGCATGCAAGGTAGCCTTAATGACAACTGTTCCCTGCAAATAAATACTACCTGAAGGCTAAGAAACCTGGTGGAAACATTTTTTACTTGAATAAAGAACAAAGCTTGTGTTTAAAGTGTGAACATTTTGTTTGTTTATTCAAGCAGCATTTAATCCAAGCATGACAACAATAAAACTTTTTACTTCTGTTTTCCCATCACTCCAGAGCTGTGCTTTGCAAAATGAAAAATGAAAAATGACTTATTGCTTTAGCAGTTATCCTCATTTTTCCTTGTGATGGCTGTTTAGTGTCCACGGACCTCCGTCTAGTGAATCTTACAAGGAGTGCAAGAGAATAATCCTTCATTTGTTTTCAGTTTCTAGGAAAAGAGTTTCTTTACCTGCTGCTTGTTTTAAAAGGACAACAAAATTGTCATGAAGCCTCAGAGAATAACTTAGCACCAGCTGATTATATTCTATGTTACAATGCAATAAGCCTCTCATGTCACTGCTTCAAATCCTATTTTAAAAAATCAAAACTTTGCATGCCATGGAATCAATGGGAAAATGGGAAATATACAGTCACTAGAAATTCATTTGGTATGCCTCATAACAGCATTTATCATAATGTATTCAACTGGCATTCCTGTGGCTGTCACACGTAAGAGAGTTCCATTATAATGTACACAGCTAATGAGCACATAAAGTGTTACTGAATCAACATTACTCTGCAACATTTTCTTCTTTGCACTATTCACATGCTTCAGGTTTTCATACAAACCAGGGGAAGAATAAAAGAGAAGCTTGGAAAGGAAAACAAAAATTATATGCACGTGTGCTTTTCCACTATCTGCTGTGTAATATCACTTATTTCTAGGCACCTGCTGCTTCCCACCTAGTTTGTCTGCATTGCTTTATACAAGATCTCCAACTCATCATTCTCTACATTTCTGGGGTTTTTTTTAAGGTACATTCAATGACTCTTATTCTTTTACTTGCATACTACTTGCCTCCTTCCTACAGTGATCCTGCAGCACTTTGATTTCTGCATTTTCAAAAGAAGAAAACTGGATTCACACTTATCTTTTTCTTGGTGGGATGAGAAGGGGAGTAGCCTTAGTTTACAGAATATTTCCTGTTTCAGGTAGCTTTCCAACTCTATTAAGTGAGTTTTCAATGTGGACCCACCTCAAGACTCCATTCCAGAATTCATGCAGAAATCCTGAAAATTCAGCAAATTCTCAGCAATTATATCAAGCATATTGTGCATTTTCTTTAATCCTTTTACTATATCCACCCTTTCCACTAAACTGCAGCACAAAATTGTTTGAAGTTGGAAGAATAAGATTTGGCTTCAGGTATTTAGACAGCCTAAGCTTAGATTAAAGTCTATATAAGCAGCTACTCTAAGAAATTAGATAATTTACTTGATGTCTGCACTGAAAACTGTTAAAACAATGGAAATTTTATAAAACCTTGGATGACGAAAAGTGTGCCAAATGGCTGTTAAAAATGTGATTTTGTAAGTGTAACTAACTCATAAGTAGTAATTTAAGGTGAGTGCAAGAAGCGCATTTTCATTTATATTGGAGTTGTTTTTTTTCTCCATTGCAGCTATCATGCTCCCAGCTGTGTTTGCTTAAGCTCTGAAACATATTTGGGCCTGGTAACCAGCTAAATAACAGTATTTCTTGTTTGTTAGAATGCAGAAGCAGCATAATGAGAAGAAGAAATCTTTATCAGGCAGAATTATCAAAGCCTTGCCTTCATTGAGCTAACACAAATATTTGTGTGTGGTTGAAGTAAAAGAAAACAGAGAAGAGACTGCAAACACATATTCTAAAGAGAGACTACTAATAAGATACAGTAGTAAGAGATACAGAAAGCTAAAGGGCTAAGACCTCTTGTTATCAAAATGAGAGTCCTACATAAAGAGAGAGCCAAAACTGCATCTACAATCACTTTTCAGTCTCTAGTACCTAAGGTATATCTATTGCAATTTTAAAATAAGGATTGGATATAAAAAATGCTGACATAATACTCTACTTTGGGTGTATTTTAAAGTAATTTGAAGCTTGTTTCTTTAACTGTTTTACTTCCCCTGAAAAATTATCAGAATACACACCCTGAGAGATCTCTGAATCCCTGATGTCTGGTGAGGTCATAAGACTGGAGGGAGCAGGAACTGCCAAAGCTGTTTCCATACAGTGGGTGAAATGTTGGTCACAAATTAGATATACCAGCTGAACATCACACATAATGTGCAAATATATAGTGGGCTTTAAATGAAATAATCCTTACTATATCTACTAAATCCCTTCCCTGTCCCAAATATATTGCTTTCTTGGAAAACATTTCCCCTTTCACATCAGTGATTCTATTGCCAAGTTCTATCTGCTAATCATCTGCAATTCAATTTTGGGGAATATGTTCAGCTGCTTAAATTCTCTGCTCAGCAGACATGCATTGGGCTTTGTTTTCTACCAAAAATTAGAAAAAGTGTTTGAAAGTTACTGGACAAGAATGGAAATATAGCTGTTAGGACTTTTAAATGTTTTCCTCTAATCATATAAGAGGAAGAGCATCCTTTTAATCAAATGCTACTCCCAAGTCAGCAGTCATATCTGTGCTCCATGTGACTCCTCTATTACTTACAGATTGTTATTTGCTCTAAATAATGATCTAAATAATACCTGCAGCTCTATTTTATTATGATATTATCAATTGCTGCTCTTTGTTCCTTCAGTGGTTTTAGTATAGGATAAATGACCCATTTGATAAGAGTTAAATACAGGAAGGTAAAACCAGGTCATATTATCATGCCAGAAATGTGTGTGCAGCACATGACATAAGCTTCAGCACAGCAGGGGTTTAGGCTTTATTGACAGGCCTGAAAACATTATCTCATAAATTCATTGCACATAATTCCTGAGTAAACAAGGATTTTGAGCATTTTATGTTTTTTTTAAACATGAAATATGGATATTACAGATTGAAAATAATGAATGTTATGACTGGGAGAAATGTATCACTTATATGTACTGAAAGCCTTCAACCAAACCCTTTCATCAAAGAAGAATTATTTCAGGCTAAATATTGAAGTGGGAGTCTCCTTTAGGTAGAAATCTCCAGTTTGTGCTTTCTGGTAGCAAAAAAACTTACATAGCCATTTGTTTTAATATAAAACACATTTAAACAGAACACAAAAAAATAGTAAAGTCACCTGAGACCACAGTAACTCCATTTAAGGATGTACAATGATAGAAGCAGGGATTTAGGGTCATATTCACCCTTTGCTCGTATAATTTCACAAAGTCCAGGTTTGCCAAGAGAGAAAGGCATCTGACCCCCTGGATCCCAGGCAAAGTGACTCGACAACTCTCCTGAAATTACTCCTGGCTAACCCACCTGAAATCCCATAGGACAACACCAGGTCTTTTCAAGAGTAAATTGCCTTTCCCATGACTCCCATTGCTGACACCACTGGAAGATCTCCCTGAAAAGGAGAGCACGAGGATGCTGAGGATGCACAGGCACACCCAGGACCTGCCCACCCACCTCTCAGGGAAGTGTAGCCCAAGGCCTTTGCTAAGAGGCAGCAGAAGCTCAGCTTCTCTTCTTTTCCATTTTTCAGAGCTCTCCCAAAAGTGGTGATCTTGGATCTCTGCTCAATTAGTTTGGATTACAGGAGATAATTCTGTCTGCCAAATATTGAACTGTGCAATGTAGGCATGTACATTCAAACTGCTTGGCTGAATGCCCTTTACAGTAACCTTAATTCATCTTGCACTAAATCAGGACATCTAAATCACAGCCACCAAACCACCAAACAGCTCAGAGGACAGTGAGGCAAAGAACATATTTAATTTTCCAATAAGCTCTACTATTTACCTGTTCTTTCTGTGAATTGCTATGTGTTTCCTTATAGCATTATTCCTGGTTCACTAATGCATTCACTTATGTCTTTATTCTCTGTCCACCACGGAAATCTTTCAATAAGAATTCTTTGATGATATTAGGAAGGAATGAACACTGCCAATGTCCACTCTTGTTTTCATTAAATTATCTATGCCTTTTTATAGCTTCTATTCTTCTTATGTCCTTGTGTAATGGTGAGCAACAGGTTTCTTAATTTTTCATGCAATATAGCTTTCATTTATATTTGATTCATTTAAACTGTCCTTGTCTATAGGGAACCTGCTACAACCATATAATAGATTTCAAGGGTCTATTGTTTCTGCACTGAGAATCAGGATAAAGGACTGGAAAAGACAGTTATAGTAAGGATAAAGGGCTAGAAAAAAATGGTTATATTTGAAGAACTTACTGTACACACTTAGACACTTCTCTGAGATCCTCTTTTCCTCCATGGACTGAACACACTCATGAAGAGCCCTGGGTTCAAATGGCAGCTAAGTATATTTGATTGTCTATAAAACTGATATAATTATGCTGTCTTATTTTTTCAGATAAGGATAATAACTTTTAATCAATATTAAATAATTTGAAATTATTGTTCTGTCAGCTGAAAAAAATAAGCATAGTCTTCAATTCTCTGGTTCCAAGGAAAGGTGAAATTGGACTTCAAAAGGCAAATCTCATAACATGTGAAACGTCTGTGAAGAAGATCAAATGCAACTCAAATTTTACTCTGCTGTCTTTGTCCTGAGGAAAACTGGTCTAAATCACCAAGATTAGCTGATATGGAATGTATTTCTCAGATGAAAGTGTCCAAAATTGCCAGGAAGAATCTCCAAACAGGTGCTGAGCAAGAACCCAGTTCAAAAAGTTTTAAATATATAGCATAGCTCTGCCAGACTGCAACTCTGAGGGACATAATGCCTGAAGTCAATTTATTCAACCCCTTTATTCACAGCTCTCTGCTATGGAATGAACTAAAGACTGGATGCAGTCAACACCATGCAGTGCCAGAGCTAAATATTCAACTAAAACTGGAGCTTTTCTTCATTTCTGTTATGTGCCACAGTCTTCAAGTTCTTCTGCACTGAAAGCAGCTACTTCTGTTTGCTTTTTTTTTCCTCTGTCCAGTGGAGTAACATGTGATGACCCATAAAATTCTGCAAAGTATCATTGATGTCAGTGGTTAAAATGCAAGCAGCTATTAATATTAAAAATGCAATCTACAAAATATCCATTTTAATCAGTACATTTGACATATTAAAAATCAATACTTGAGTAGTAAAAGATTCTGCAGTTTAGGCTACACTCCACATAAATGATCATTTCAAAATTAAGAGATGCAAATTTAATCAATAGATTTAAAACTTTACATCACTTGAGATACTTGAATTGCATCCAATCAGCCTAGTAAATTGAAAGCATCATTTAATTGTTGTTTCTTCCCCTTCTTTGAAAGACAAGCCCAGCTTCAGGCTAGATTTATCTCAGAATAAACTAGATTTTCTGCAACTTTTGCTCTTCCTTGTTATTTTTGACAATTAAATGTATAAAATAATGTCAGGAGAACAAACAGCTTAAAATGAGAGATAACATTTCATCATTTAAGAAACTTGAGCCGAATCAATGTATTTTAAAAAGTAATATTGGTAAAGTTTCATTTTCTCATTGAAATATATTTAACAAAGCTGAAGTATTTTTTTGCTGATGCAAGATTAACCCTTATGTTAATCAGCATTTAAGTCTGTGTGCTGATTTTCCAGAATTATTAAAAACATTGCTCATTTTGTGAAAGAGGCTGTATAAAGCTCTCATATTTTGGTAACTTATAGTATGAACCAAAAATTGTCAAAAGTTTAAATTCTTTTTTTTTTCTCCTTCCTATTTTTAATTTTACAATCTACATGTTAACAATATTGTCACAGCCATCTGTTGAAATATCTGCAAGACACCTTGAAATACAATTCATACTGAATTTTAGCCCTGAAATACATTTTATTTTTACAGAATGTTCATCAACAACTTATTGAACCTACTTCTGAAAAGGGACAAGAAAGACTGAAGACCCAGTTTTACATTTTTACATGAAAAGTCACACTAACATTGATTGAACTACTCTCTTACTTGATGATTATTTACATCTGGAATTAGTATGATTTTTTTCACTGTATTTTCTAGAATTATATCTGCACAGTAATAATTACATATGCAGTTGAAAAATCTTAAAAGTTTTTCAGCTCAATATATAGCCTGAAGATTTTTCAGGCTAAATCTTTTGACAGCGTTCATAAAGCCTTTATTTTCTTTGAAACAGACAGCTGGAATTATAATGGAGAAGGATATTACAGTTATAGTTTTTTTTCCTAAAGTTGTCTATGGTAAGTGTTGTGTGGGAAAACCCCACACTTTTGAATGGAGCAGAATAACTTTTTTATAAATTCTGGTATGCCACTAACTAGCTATTTAGCATGCATAAAGTATTGTATTTATAGAAAGAAACTTGTGGACAACATACTTGAATTGTAATTCACCCAGTTTTCCCATAAGCCACCAGAATGACATAAATAATTATAACCTGGAGTTATCAGTAGCTTGTCTTCAGTAAAAGTCAGCTTCTGAGTCATGGACAATGGGATACTTAGACATTGGCATGACGTGAACTGGGTCAGCAATCTTTGCTTTCCACAAATTTCAAGGACAAAAATCATCTGACACACTTAAGGAAAAATCCCCCGGGCACCACGTCAGAACCACTCTTGTGCTCTCTGACAAGATGAGTCACTCCAGCAGGAGTTTCCAGGGCAAAAGATTTTTGGACAGGGGAGGAAAGCAGAGGTTATGTTTAATCTCTGAATTGTACACGGGCTGTTGCATGGTCTCAGCGCAGTGATTTCCTAGAAGGTGTGAGCTAAAAACAGATTTCTGCCACTGGGCTTCAGCAGGCAAACAACATTAGTTACTTTTTGGTATTGTGAGTTACATATTCAGTAACATATTCACAGTACCAATGTCTCAGTGTAAGAGAAAATATCAATACAAACCCACAGGTTGGTGGGAAGGTAATGTCCTTTCCATACATGCAAACCCAGCTGGGATTCTGACTTAAAATTGGAGTTATTCCCTCAAACCTACATATCATGGCTGTCAGATGTTCGGTGGAAAAGAAATAAACCCCATAACAACATATGAGAGCTTTGCCATGCATCACCAACCCCTCATTTAATAAATGGTGTTGGCATGACTAAAAAAAGATCTAGCAGGGAGATTTTGAAGGAAAGGCTGTGCCTGCAACGAGAGGGTGGGCAGCAGCTATTCTTTCATATGCAGCAAACTCAGATTTTTCTTATTTTGATACCAAATGGGAACTACATGCCATACCATACTTTAATGTCCTTTGGCAAGGGTGACAAAGCACTGCTCAAGGAATGGTGTGACACCCACCCCCTCCTCTTCTCCACTCACAGGTGTTATGTGGAGTGCTTGAAAACACAGGTCTTGTCACCTATGTTCCCAAAGGGTCATGGGGGGAGAAAATCCAAAGGAAACAGAAAGAAAAGCACAGAGAGTGTTTTCAATTCGATTCAAGTACATTCTGTCAAGAGTTTATTCTTCACCTATGATTGTGAGCTGCTCTTGGAAGCTTCAGGTCATAGCCCAGCCTTTGGAATGTTTGGTATGACTTGCAGTACAGATTTTAATTGTTTTTAAGATTGGAAGTAGTCATCTAGCTAGCATGTGTTTTCTTTTGTTACCCATTTGAACAGAGCACTTCCCTGTGAAACATTTTTACCTGAGTTTCATAAGCATTCTGAAAGAAATAAGAATTCTAAATTGTCTAAATTGTCTAAATTGTCGTGTTTCCAAATTGTCATGTAATTCATTCAAATTTCCAGAAATGTAGCATATTATTTACTGTGTAAAAATCTATACTGCTTGTATTTTCTCATCGTTTCCAACTTGTATGCAATAGTTAAAATTTGGCAGCATTCAATAATTTATTTCCTAATAGAAAGATCATGTAATACCATCTCTGAATAGTTGTGTTCAGGAATCCATATATTGTCCAAAACAGTCAAGTTATGGGTTTTCACTGATTTTTCAGAGACTAAAATGTCAGTTATTTATTTACTTTCCTAGATAATGTATGAGCAATCAGTTATCCTCTGACCTCAGATCCCCTGGGCACTTCCCAACTGTCAGACATCTCTGTAGCTACATGTTCTTTCCCAACATCACACTAATGCACTGGGCTTGGATGCATCCCTTACAATGAAAAAAGCTAAAACAAAAACAAAAAGGTGCTACATCCAAAAAACCTAACCTTTGTTTTCCCTGCTCCTCTGTAAACCTCCAGGGAATCATTGTTTTTGCTATGTGTTTGAGCTTCATATTATACATCTGTAAGACCATAATATTTGTTTTGGTTTTTTTTTCCTTCGGTGAGACTAAAAGCTTGAAC
Organism: Toxostoma redivivum; assembly: GCA_013397375.1. Classification (NCBI taxonomy): domain Eukaryota; kingdom Metazoa; phylum Chordata; class Aves; order Passeriformes; family Mimidae; genus Toxostoma; species Toxostoma redivivum. The sequence goes on along the minus strand of VXBI01000292.1, from coordinate 18,025 downwards.
TCTGTTCACTAAAGCAAAAAAAAAAAATCTTTTAAATGAGCCAGGACCTCAAGGGACCCTCTATGATTCTGTGGCAGACTCATCACAAATATGAGCCCTAAGGGTTGTTTATTTTCCTCTCATTAATTGTTTGAGAAAGTAATTTTAATGAAATACAGAGTAATCGGATGTCTTTTAATGGTTAAACGCGGAGCTTCCTGGAAATGTTTTCCCTGTGTATTTACACAGGAACATCTAAAGTGTAAATATAGTCCCTGGGTAGTTATCTCACATTGTAATGGATTTAATACAGTGGTTCAGATTCAGAGTTGACATAAGTGTTTTGCAAATATAGTGCCATTAAAGTCAATGAGGCTAAGTCAATTTACACCAGTTAAGGGTATGACAGTGTGTACAGAAGATTTTTTTGGGCATAATCATCTTGCGTTTGACAGCTTCATGGGCTGAGGGAGCAACTGTGGGACTTCCCATAAAAAGAGATTTCTTCTGACATACAGAGGAAATGTATGGGGGAAAGAGGAGGAAAAAATTTAAAAGTCTGGTTATGATACAATAATGGTGAAATATTGCATTATAAGAATAGGACTACATTAAATTACATTCTAAAACTACATTATAAGAATAAGTGTACTGTTGGTGTATGCCTTCTTTTTCCAGATGTGTGGGCAAGTGACTAGGACTGCCTCAGCTGTAAGAGATGTACATTTTTTGTGCATGTTTTGTGTTTCTGTTTTGCCACAACCCATAGCCACTGAAAGCAGAGTGTATCTCACCCAAGTCCACAGACCTGAAGGTCTCTCCCACGAGCTGTAGAGCAGCAGCACGACACCCTGGGAAGAAATCACTGTGATAGCCACCTGAGGGCATGCTAGGAAAAGAAGAAATTTGAGTTTTGTGTACAAGTGTGGCTTTGACTCACCCAAACCAACAAAAACGTCTAGAAATAATATATATTATTTGTGTTCATTTAGTTCATTGTTTTCCCACAGGTAATTTGCCTTTCATTTTGGTGATTCACTGGTGAGGAGCTGAGAGCATCTGAGGCATGGGCATGAAAGGAGACGTGCTGGGCTCTAAAAACAAGTTTGCTGCTCTTCTGTGCAGTGCAACCTTCTGCTTTGGGAAGCAGTTCTCTGTAAGCAGGAAACATGAACAGAAAAGTAAAATCATCCCCTTTCCAATTACTCTAACCATTTTAAACTTTTCTTTGTTATTATTTGTTTTTTACTACTCTCCTCTAACTCCTTCCTCTAATCCCCATCTATGCAGAATATTTGCCCTGATTACAAGGACCCAACACCCAAAAGGTAATTTTAAAATATATACAGGTTACATATTAAGCCTCATTTTCTGATTTATTTCCTCATGATATTCACTTTGCATGTCTGGTTGTCGTGGCCTTTATTGCTAAAGTTACCTGACAAGTTTCCCCACCACCTGGCTTTTAATATAAGAATATTGAAAAAATATATAACAATTGAAAAATAATGTTACTTATTAACAACTTTTATCCTGTTGCTGAAACAAATACTCACTTTTATTCACTAAAGGCTTCTTGTTGCTTCAAAAAAATTTAAAATCTGTTTTGGGAAAGTCAGGTTACTTTGTGTGTGTGTGTTATTAATTCTAAAAGAAAAAAGCCTAGAAACTATTTTGTATGTGGTTGTGAACCTATTTTGTCAAACTGCTCTGGGAAAGGTAGTGGCACATATTTGGTGTAAAGTGTAGTACTATGTGCTCATTCTTTCAGAATAATTTTTGTATATTTTCTGAATTTTACAACAGCCTAGAAAGACTTCATGGAAGCATTCACATTTTCCTTTAGAGAGAATGGGAAACATTTTCAGTGTTAAACACAAAAGGAAGGAAATCAAAACCCTACTTGCAGAGCTAATTAAAAAAGAGAATCATCCAAGATTTGTTAATTTCCTTTGGAAGACTCAAATTACAGTGTTACAAATAGATTTTGAAAGTGTGGAGTTTTGACTTGAAAAAATAATAACACATAATAGCCTTATCTGATGCGAGGAAGAGATGTAAACCAAATGAGAGGGAGCACCATAATTAGTAAAAAATACCAGAAAAGGAGCTCTGATGTGGTTATATTGTGAGAAAAAATGGACTTGCTTGCAGAGAGAATATTCCACTTGATATATATGCTTTCTAAGTTTACCAGTGGGAAAGTTATGTCAGGCACATGCACAAGCTTCAGCCTGCATTTTTCAGCACATCATTTAAAGCACAGGCTGGTACCTACCCAGGTTTTACTCATTGCTCCAGGATGCAACTACATTTCCCTTAATATGCTTGGATAATAAAACAGTTGGTGGTAATTATCTTAATGATTCCAGCATGAAGATTAGTAACCCTTGTAATTTTTATCCTTGCTAGTATAAACCAATTTACAAGGGCTCAAAGTACCTGTTAAACTGCCAAAGTAGTGTACACATTTTCAGTACTCAAATTAACCTCTGAGTTTAGAGCAGTAATACTTTTTTATACAAAAGTGATGCCTTTCTAATTCTTGAATAGGAAGCATTAGTAATTAAAGTACTAGTTGGGAACAGACCTTGGATTTAAAACACTTTTCCCAGAAGGGATGAGGAAATGCTACCCTTCAAAAAAAAATTTGAATACAAATGACCCAAGGAAAAAAAAAAAAACAACACCCTCATTTTCCTTTGTTTTTGTAGAATTTTCATATGTTGGAATTATCATCATTACTGTAGCAATACATGTAGCAATAAATTAGATGTATTTTATGTAGACTATATAAAACTCACTCTATATATATATATATATATGATCAAAGTCAGTGAAGACCTTCAATTTAACACAGTTCAAAAGCACTTAACTGGATTAATGCTGCAGGCCCTTTTTATTCTGTCAGTTCAATAAATTCTGCAGTGTGAGGCTAAGTAACCCCATAACCTAAACACACAAACAGATTATTAAAAATGCTTAAATTGATAGGCAACAATCAAATGGAGAGATGCTAAAAGAGTTAACTTTTAAGGAACTTAAGCTTCATACAGGTTTCAGAAAATCTGAGACAGAATTAAATTTTCTTCTCTTGTTTGCTAAGCCTAAAGCACTGAGATGGCCTAATTTGTAATTAATGGTTATTGGTGGCACTTCAGTTTCACAGGACAAATCAGGGTAGAAATGTAATGAAATATGGATGCTACTAAGTGGCTAATTAAAATAATAATTTCTAGAGGCTTATGTAGTGCTGTTGAATACGATTTTTAAGTGGATTTTTAATTATGCTGCACCAAGTTTACAATGTTAATAGATATTAAGGCCAAAGAGTATTATTTGATCACAGCCTCAAATATTTGCAGGAAATACAGGTAAACTGTTCTATTATTATTCTAGGAAAGTAAAACATATGTATAGTGTTTATAGAAACAATAAAGTTATAAAATTTTCCCATGCAACATAAGTAATTCACCTTCAGGAAAGTGTTTAATAATTCTTGAGGTCTCTTCTAATTATTAACTCACAAGTTCTGAAACAACAATGTTTGAGAGCATAAATAAAAATATATAATAAACTGCTTAATCCCTGTCTTGAGTGCAAACCTAAAGACAACTTTTACTGTGGAAATCCTCTTGCCTTTCCATTAAATTTTCCCTCTTCTGAGCAGATGGGGGAAGGGAGGAGGAATTATTACCACTGATTTAATTAAGCTACTAAAATTACTGGTCCAGTCCATTGGGAAATGACAAGTTTGAGATTCTAAATTGGATGTAATCATCTCACCTCATTATTATTTTTGGCATAAAAATAAATTAATTTTGTGTATTTTCTGTTCTCATTACTGTACTTGTCATAAGAGGGAACTATCAAACTTTTAATAATACCTGATGTACTTTGGTAATGATGGTATTATGCTCTACATCTTTGACATTTTCAACCCTGTCCTTGATTTGCTGGCTATTCCACTCTTCCCTGTCAGGCTAATAAAGGCTGTAAATATGGAACCAGCAAGGCAATTTTCTACAAAATGCAATTGACCCACTTTATCCCTTTCTAGTTTTCAAATAAAAAAAGGGGAGGGGGCAAAGAGAAAATTAAGCTGAACTGCACTGATATTACTGCAGTTTAAGTTATTGGAATTATTGCTGTGTGCTGAATAAATAATATAATAACTTTGAAATAATATCTCTGAATATTTGAATTCAGGTCCAAAGACTAGGCTTTTTTTTTCTAGAAGTAGGCAGGTTTGGCTGATGAAACTGAACCACAATTGCATAAGTTACAACCAAATGAAAAGGTTTTGCCTGTTTGTACGCAGAAATGTTGTTATAGATGATTAAAGAAACAAAATCTTGGTTAGTAAAATTAAAATTTAAAAAAAAAGCATCAAAAGCAAAAAAAGAAAATCAGAAGCTTCAGATGAGAAAGTTATTACATTATTGATCCTCTTCTTTTCAGACCTATGGAAAGAAGAGGACATGAGAGAGGTTGGTTTAGCTGCCAGCAGTGTTCCAGTAACATACTGCTATAAACCATTTATTTTCAGCTAAAACAATCCTTAAACCTTCTTCAAAACAGAAGACCTCTTAGCTTGTGAATGAATGAACACAGAGAAGTGAGAAAAGACCAAAACCATGCTAGATGGCAGAAAAACTTCAAAAAGATATCCACCTCTTCCTCCAATATCAGCAAAATCTGCCACTTAAAGTGAGGCAAAGTTACACTTTGAGTGGCGATGTTTTCCAAAAATACTTTTCACCACCCATACCTTTCTAGAAATGTGTTTCTCCTGGATGAAGGCATAGCTAAACTGGTACATGACTTCATAATCTTGTTCTCTATTTTTGTAATTGTTGGGTAAGTCCAAAAACCAGAGTTACTTACAGATCCTGATGGTGAGTATTTGACTGACTTCCTCCTTCCAGGGCTTTGGCTTCAGTAGAAAATGAAGTTTATGCTGAAAAACTTGCACTGGCACCAGTCACGTTCTTCCACAAGCTCAAAGCCTTAATTCAAGTTTTCACAGCAGTTAGGGGATCAAGCTCCAGCTACATCAGAGAATGCATTTTGATCTATAAATCACAGAAACAGAGATGTTTTTGAGGGAACACAGAGAATGAAGATCACAAAAGCCAGAACAAAGCATGCAAGAGGCAGGGAGAAGGCATTTTCTCTCTAAAGAGGCACAGCTCTGAAGGGATCCTCTGTCTTTCAGAGGACACCAGGCAGAGTGGGTTTGATTGCCTTTCAGATGCAGCACATGGCTCCATTTTAAGTGACAGAACACACTTTTGATCTCCAGCTCACTCACCCTCCCAGAATCCCTCCCCAACTGCACTCACAAACGAAAAATTAAAATGCCTGCTCCTCATCAAGTTTTCCAATCAACATGGCAAAAGCATCAGAATCCTCATAAATTTTACAAGTTATTGTAATGTTATTAGGGTACATGAACCCAGGTGCTACCTGGCTTCTCAACTATCATCTTATTGATCAACACTAATGAGAAGTTTTGTCCTAAGCCTTATAGCAAAATGAGTAGTCTTGGAGATCAAAAATAAGTAGTTATTTGGGGAAAATAACACTAGTGTGCAGAAGAATTGGGCAATACACATTAACTGTAGAAAGACACAGCTGATGAGATGCTGGCACTTGATCAAAAGGATTGTTTCAGAATTTGACATCCCCTTGCAAGCAACTTTCCTAAGTGGCTTGTGTGGAGCTGTGCAAGCACCAGTGAACATCTTGATATAGAACTGGGATTTCAAATCACTTGAAAGTTTGGCACTCCTATCTTATTTCTTCCCCAAGGATAAATACCTCCCATATCCCAAAATTAATGTAGATGTCCCATCAGTCTAGATCTTTCTAGCCCATATTCTCTGAATGTAAAATTTACAGCTTTGAGCAAATGCCTGTGGTGAAGGAGCAACTTCTTGTGGAGAAGCCAAGGGTTGCAGAAAGAGCATCAGATAAAAAACAGGATTACTTGCAACCACTGAAACAATTTCTATGGAAAGGACTCCAAATGGCTAGAAAATCTGGTAGTAGAAATGAAACATAGAAAGTTATTTTTAGTAGATCTATTAATCATTTGGAGCTTTTAAATCAATTGAAGCAAGTCTGTGGAGAAAAAACCCAACAAACTAGTTTCTCTTAAATTTAGAGCCATATTGTCAGTGACCTTAATAAAATCAGTGGGTGTCTAACATGATTCTGCTGAGTTTGGCTTATTATTTCATCTAGACAAAAGGCAAGATCATATCTGTAAGTCACATAACAGTTTTGTATCTGTGGGGAAACAATAGTACTAAACAAAAAAGATAAAAGACAAATTGCAGCAAAGATTTGGTTTCTTCTGAGGACACATGCGAGAAAGATACACATCTATCATCTTGTAGAAAAGGCCTCCTCTGACTCTGTTAGCAGAAATAATTCTCTTTAGTTGGCTTTTTCCTCTATATAGAAACTATACAAAAGTTTATTTTAAGAAGTTGGGGAATCCTACATTTACAGGTTGCATTGTGCTGCTTTTTAAGCCTTCTAAACAATCAGGAATTAATTAGCAGCTCACTTTTTCTCTGGAACCCAAAAGCTCTGAGGCAGGTATTAAATACTCCCACTTTAAAGCATTCAAAACAAATTCACAATCTGTTCCATATTTACTAATTCACTAAGCTTGATGGCCACTGGAAAGCAGATGTTAGGGCTTTCCTGTCAACATCTGTGTTTGCTATGAATAAGTAGAGCTCTTCTAATACAAAAATCATTATGAAGGAGCAAATAAAAACCTTCAAAGAGCTTCATAAAAATTAACCTGTACTAAGTAATGTATTTTTCACAGCAGCTATCTGAATGCTTATTCTTTCCAAGAGATCTAAGGAAGCTTCAGGCTATATTTCCAGACAGTATATAACAGGGGAAAAAAAATAACAGTTACATAAATATGTGTAGATTTTTAGTGGTTGCCAAAGAGATTCATTTGATATTTTTATGATCCAAGTGTTTTCCATTTAGCCAGCAGACACTGGTAATTTTGTTCTGCAGAGAAAGCCATAACAGACCAAATAAACTACTTTATACAATAAAGCTGTTCTGCCCTTAAGGTACAGAGCTGTTCCATACCGTTTCCATTTGAAAGTTTATTCAGATTATGAACCCCCTGCTGACACCAATACCTCTACTCTCTCCCTCCCTTCCCAGCTCTTAAGTCAAATTGTTGGGCCAGCACTTTTACTTTGATTATGTGAAGTCCCTGTGGAAAGATACAGTACATTCTAAAACATCTTTATTTTACAGTCTGCTGTGATCTCCAATATTTGAATGTCTAATTTACAGGCATGCTTAGGGAAGTGTTGATGCAAAGAAAGCAGCTATTCGTACACAACCCAGATCAAAGTGGTGCCTCTCAGAAACATGCTCTACAGTATCAGTTAAATAATTGAGAAAAAGTCTACCCTGAAACATCTGTAAGCAATTTCAATTAAAATTTAAAATTCATGGCTGACTTTAGTCAGCCTGTTGTCTGGGTTTTCCTATCAAATGACCCCATGCCCTACCCACGGTGCTGCCTACCTGAACAACAGTGTTGATGCAAGCATGGATCTGGGCAGATGTGGAGAGCTCCCAGACACATTGTCTACTGACCATAAATTTCATAAGGCACCACATTCAGACATCTGTGCTCTACCTTTCAGCTGTGCTTGGGAGCATGGGTTTACCATGCCCTTGGCTGTGCTCCCATGACACAAATCAGCTTTTAGCACAGGCAAATCCACTTGCACCTGCCTGAGATATAGTGCTCAAAACCTTTTTTCATGACTGGCTCCTCCATAACAGAAAATAAATGTGGAGAATCGAGACTGGTGCCTTAATTCACCAGCTGAAATGTCTTTTTGGACTTGAGGGGTCAACATGGCTGTAAAGAGGCATCAGAACAATAGTGATGAGCTACCCCAGTGCAGACAGAGGCACAAGCCTGCAGAAACAGACACCCCATTTCTATTTATATCATCTGGGATTTAGAATGTTAAGCAGTATGGTTCTTGCTCCTGCATGTGAGAAACAATCACCTCTGTGGGCAGCCCTCAGCCACAGCAGATAATGGATCCAGCCATCCAACAACACACCTGCCATTTTTTTCCTTAAGAGGCAAATACTTTAGTTGGATCCCAGATCAGTTCTCTTCATAGTATTGCTTTGGGGAGTGGGGATGAAATATTTTAACCCAATATTGCTGCCAAGCATTTTTTTAATGTTGAAAGACAACGAGTTATGGTTTTAAGTTAATATTTCTATATTGGTAAAAGATGTGCTCAGCACTTTAGGATTGCTCAAGATGCCAGATTAAGAAATTATCAGGAAAACCAAAAATTTTAGTGATGTTGCTCTTTAGCAAGGCAACAGTAATCACAGTAATTACACCTTAGGGAAGTATAGGAATAACTTGTGTTGTTACCTGGTACTTGTGTATCAGGACTATAAGTCATTACAGCACACAGTACAGTAAACTAAGAACTAGCAAGATCTCACTCAGAAACCACAACATATGCAGTAGAATTTATGAGCCTTTTGTGAAATGTCAAGACAATCCTTCATGTACTCTTACACGGACTAATAAAATGGTTGAAATTTGCTGTGGTTCTACATGTTCTAATAGCTGCAGTATGTCACGTGGATTTTCACGTTTGTCTTGAAGTAGATTTTGGTTATATGACTTTTCTCAAAATAAGGATGAATTAAATAACAGCAGAGACAGAGTCGTGTGAGAGACTGAAATGTCGAAGGTTAATGACTGAAAACAATCAGCCATTTGCAAAATCATCAGGGTGCCTTGCTGAGGCCAGGTTTGCACCAGCAACTGAAGGGGAGGAGGAGATTTTCCATGTGTGGTGACCGTAATAAACCAACCTTTTTTTATCAACAAGCTGGACTTTGAGCCAGGTAAGGGAGAAGGCTGATAAGAAACATATCCTGAGGAGCTGGCATACAGCTTTTTGTCATGCCAAGGTCCTCCCTTACACAGCTGGCTCAGGTGTGAAACCCCTCCAGGAGAGGTATCAGGACATTCACACACAGGCCTGAGGGTTTTCATCTTTTCTGATGGGGCACAAGTGGCTCAACTACACTGAGGTGAGCAACAGCAGTCATGCCCTAGAAGGGGTCACAAACCATCAAAGATCCCTGAAGCAGAAGCACCCCCTGACTCATGTCTGAGGAATGCACTTAATCCACAGTATTGCAAAAGATAGTGCAAAAAGCCTCCCCTGCCAGGGGGGGAATTCCCACCTGAACATGAATGTATATTAACCCATTGAACTTGGTGTTTCGTGGGCTTCTGCCACCCCCAGAGACATCAAGCCTGTGACAATCCCCTCAACCAAGGAGCATCTAAATAGCAATAATCAAGTCTTGTTGCTGGATCCTGATTCAATTGTAAGAGATGCTTTTCCCTCATTTAATGAGCAAATGAAACCATATGCCAAAGTCAATACTATGGATTTTATTTAATTTTAATTTATTTTACTATTTAAATGTGAGGAAGAGAGATAGAAAAGGTAGGAATGGGGGCGGGGGGGGCGGGGGGGAAGAAGGAGATTGACACAGGAAGAGGGAGAGAAGGAGGTATTAGTCAAAAGATGTCACTGCCATGTGGATCCCTATGGATCCCACTGGTCCTTCTTCATCCTGGCCTTCTCACTGGTCCTGCAGTCATTTTCCTGGGGTATCACCTTATACAGTCCAAGTTCCAGGTTTCCATGGGGCACGGATGCCATTCCCATAACTTGAGAAGGTATGTATATAAACACTACCTTTCCCACAGTTTGCCATGGTAGGAATTCTAGTCTGGATGCTAACTAAACCTCCACCTCTGTTAAGCTTGGAATTAGCTTCTTCCTGCTGTGCAGTCTGTGCTTATATCAAAGTCTTGCCATGGTGGCTTATCCTATGGGAAATTCCTTCTCTCACAGCGTTTTGAGAAGCTAACAGCCTTCTTTAAGTCCTTACACATCCACAGGTGTTGGCATCTTTCTGCTATCTACTCTTACCCTTTCTTTTTCTTTCCCTTATGTATTTTCCTAAGCAATATCTTTATACTTTTATATTTTTTTCCATTTCTATGGGTAGCAACCAAGATGGCTGTATGTCTGCCTTCCACTGCAATCAAACTGTTCTAAAATAAGCCCTGCATTTATGTATAAACACAGGTCAGTCTGTGTTATTTTGCTCTATTCAGCCCCAAGAGATCTATTACCTCACCTTCAGGGGCAGGTCACAACAAGATGATACATCAGTGATGGAAGCAGAGTATTCTGAAGCCAATACTGATTTAGGCACTCCAGTTTCTAAATATTCTATTTCATGGTACTTTTAGAAACAGAATAAATACAAATTGTCTTGAATAGTCATATTTAACACATAATCTTAACTCTCTAAATCTCAAATTTCGATTGAAGCTGGAAAGTAGAAATGCAAGTTATCCTAAAGAGTACAAAACCATCTTGCAAGCTCCTTCCCTCATGATCTCTCACTGGCTTTGGTGAAATTATTATGGCTATTGATTATTAAAAATTACTATTGCCATCTTCTGGTGCAATTGAAAATAGGAAGTTATTCTTCTTAAAACAAGTGTTGAGAGTGCTGATGCTATCTAGTGCTGGGAACAGTAATGTTCCTTTTGGAACTGAACTTGGAATGCATAAGAGGTGTGATTTTTCCCCCACATAAAAAACTGGGTTTCTCCAATGAGCTGTATATGTAGACTCATAGAACTTAATGTTTGTCTTGAAAAAGAAGTAAAGGGGAAAGAGTGATGGTGTATCAAGCTAAATTTCTGAACCTTTAATAAAATTCTCTTTGGATAACTTAATGTTCTGGTCTGCTGTGTTTGGGTAAATTTCTAGGAATAATAAGTTTCTATTACCAATTCAAAATTGCCCTCATCTTTTTCTAGGTTTTTAAGGACTTGACTTCTGTAACAAAACAAACATACACTAGCTTTCACCTTCAATGGGCAACAGCCAAATGTCTGATGCCAACAGCACATGTTGCTGGTTCATGGTTCTAGATTGAAAAGTAAGGGGGAGACCTTGGGGCACATTCAAAACACCCTAGTGCAATTTTTACTCTAATTATGAAAGAAAAATGTAGGCCAGCCCACTTAAGGACAATCCACTTGTCAAAATTAGTCACAAAGATAACAAAACCCACCAACTCAGGAGTTAAATCTTTCCACATAAAAGGCTGCCAGAAGTGTAATACATATTCCAGATAAAGCATATTGACACATGTCTAAGTATTTTTAAAATATTGCAAGGCTTAGTGGCTGCAAAGTAAAATGAACAAGTTTCAGCCCTGGAATAGGTCAATGAATATCTAGTCAGTAAGGACCAAGTCACCAGGGAATTTCACATTATGTGATAGCTTTATGTCTCTCTGTGTACCCTTCTACCTGAGTACAACTTCCATGCACCAATAGCTTTGTGAAATTTTAATGGCCTGTGTTTTATAGTCTAGGTGTTTTCAGATTTTCAAATCTGCACATCTGTAAATTATACAGAAGGGAATGAAATGTGCTTCCTTACTTGTTTAGGTGCAGTACACTGATTTCAGAGTTTTTAGAGACTTCAATTTAGGACAAAAAAAATAAACAAGGAACTTCTTCATGGACCCACTGGGAGTTTTTCCACTAAGTGTGTTATATATTGTCCTTCATTATAAGTGGTGCTACTTAAAGTCAATTCTTAAGTTACTGGAAAGGATTCAGCATTGAAAGAGGTTTTTATTGGCTCTAAGATTAAATACATAATACCCTTAAAGAAGTGTGGAGGAATTAAAGGGGAAATGAAGAGGAAAAATCACCTAGGTGATAAACTGTTACCCATTTTTCTTTGCAGATCTAATACCAGACTAGAAGATAATAATAATAAAAAAATAGAATCATTAATATGCTTACCTAACTGCAGCACATAATACCCTGATGTTGCAGATGCTCTATTCACCCAGAACAAAGATGTGAGCTTGCTGAGTTATAGGCAGAGACTGACCCACAGCAGTTTCTCAGCAGGAGGAAATCATGAGATATGCAAGGAGGTATCCAGCTCCAGCTCGTTCAGGTGAGAAACTCAGCCCAGATCCTTCATTCCCATGAGGTCTGAACATGGACTGGCTTTTCCTTGTCCCCCTGCCATCCTAAAGAAGTAACCAAAGGCTGAACTTGTCTAAAAACCTTCCAGGTCCCCAAAGGGAGACTTTCTAAATTTTCTTTCTCTTTCCTTCAGCTGAAGATGTTGTATTATGAAAAGACAGTGGGTCAAGCTAACACATTAGGCTGTGTACCAAAAGTGCCCTGTGATGGCTGGCCCTGAGCCTTTGGTTTCCTCCTCTTCTCTCTGTGCTTCCTTAGTGTACCCCCAAGAAGTTCCATCCCCCATTCCTGCCTCAGCTTCTGCACCCCAAAAGGTAGAGAGGTCATCCTGAGTGGCTGAAAAGTGTGCTTCAGGATACACCAGCCATTCCTTTGGCAGCAGGGGAAGCAGTAACTTTTCAGAGAAGAAAGTTGGAGTGGGTTTATGAAGAATTATTGGTCGCGTGGCAAGAGCCTTGCAACATGAATTCAATTAAATACATAGATCTTTTACTCTTCATAAATTATGCATTAGCAGGCAGCCACTTAACTGATACTCAAGTTTTAACCAAACTCCATTAGAACTAAAGGACAGAACAAATTCTTTCTGTCCTTCTCTTCAACAGTTTCACTCTGAGGCTACTTCCGAATTTTATCCACCAGCAGCATTTTCTTTTATTTCTAGCCAAACTGATTGTGTCCTATTATTTATAACTGTAATTTAAAGAATATATTGACAGTTAGCTTTATTTTTATAATGTTTTAACCTCTTTTACATTTATTTTTCAGTTTCTGGCATCAATTTCTTTATCTGAAGTGACAAAAAAAAAATCACAATTTTTATATTGCTGATGTATTAATATTTATATTTTCTGTTTTAAATCACATGCATTTGTTGAGGCAAATGTTGTACTGGCCCTCTATACCACAGATAGGTGAGTTCTCAGATATTATCCCTCAATTCTCAGGGATCCCTCCTTTCCTAGTTTAAACCTCTAATCAGCCTATCTACCTTCCTACATTGACAATCCTAGTCACCCAAATATTTAGGGAATATTCATCACAAAATGGGACATCTTGTGCATTCAAGAACTTTTAAAAAAGACATTAATTTTGATTATTATTGAAGTAAATCAATTACTCTCTTTTTAAAATTTTGCTAGATCCAAGTCTACCACTACTATTGCCTATCATCCACCAAAGACACATCAAATAAAAATTTAAAACTTTCATGAATGCCAAATATATTGGCAGCCATCCAACCAGTCTCTAAAAAACCTATTTAATTTTTCATGGCAGTCAGGGTTTTCCAAAGTTCATCTATTGAATACACAATTACTTTCAGATGAGAGTGAGCCAATGACTTGAACCCTTCAAAACTCAACTGGAGCTGACAATGGTGACACTGGAAGGGGTCCCCAAATGTCCCCATCACAGCACAGGATTGTGTGGGTGGAGCAAGGCTGCTGAGCTGGAGGCTTTACAAATTCTGAAAGAAAATGTCCAGACCTTCAGAAGGCATTTGATTTTCTGGATTGTGGCCCTCCTTCATTATCTGTGAAAGACTGACAAAAATTGGCTAACTTCCAATCCCCTTCCCCATTCTTTTTTCTTTTTTTTTTTTTTTTTTTTTTTTTTTTTCCACTAGAACTATATGTTTCCCAGCTGATGTGGTTGATTGTCTTCTTGATTCCAGAACTAATTCTGCAGGTCACTTTAGGAGAGAATTGTCACTTCCCTGCTTCTCAGGTTGCTCATATATAGAAAGTCTATGTCTAACGTCTATTTTAAGTACCTTGATATCTATGGCTGAGAAGTGCTCCTTGTAAGCAGTTATTACTTAGAAATGACAGGAGAGAAAAAAAAAAAGAAAGAAAAAAGGAAAGTGCTTTCAAAATTAGAAAACAAAAATGGAGCACTTCAAGGAGTATTTTTTGTTACTCTTCACTCCCATGCACATGAGACATGGTGTGACAGTAGCAATGGAAAGTTTTATGGGGCTTTCTGTCCACCAAAAAAAGGTCTCTTGCCACCTCTTTTTCTTACAGTTACTGCTATATTTTCTACTTAATTTTTAAGAGATTTTTTCCTTATTATATCTTTTTTTCCCCATTTTAATGTCCTTTGCTTTGCCATTAACCTTTGCAATGATGTAAAGAAAGCCTAGACTAAAGTGCTGCATAAGATATGATTAAATAAAAACTGTAAGAACCACAGGGAGAAAATTGCCTTTTGTTACTAACACACAGCAACCAAATTCACCAGAATCGTGCACTCTTGTCAAGGCCTGGTCTAAAAGTAGTTTTCCTCTGCCCCTCACCAGCACCTTCTTTTACAAGAAAGCATAGGCAGAAATTTAGTTTTCACAGATATGCCACAAATGTCTGTGAAGACAATTTCTCCTCACAATTTTTCCCTTAGAAAAGTCAGCTCTCCTGTCTACCCATAAATTCAGTAATTTAAAGGAGGGAGAGAGACAGGACTTACCAAGGCTTTAGCCATTTGGAAGACCTANATTTAATACAAGAGACCTCTCTGATCTCTTGTATTAAATAGACAAAGACAACTAAGGTGAACAGAGGAAAAAAAGCAAAGGTGTTAACCCTGTGCTTTTTTTCCTGATATTTTCCTGAGTCTATGTAGCATTTTGATAGCTCATGGAGTCTTTAGGATGCCAGGGGCATAAGCCTGAAAATAGACAGCAGACCAATGGAATTGCTTAAGGAGACAACAAATGTGGCACCAAAAAGGAATTAAAGAAAATATAAATAATAATACCATTTGTATTCAAGCAAAATCAAATTTTCATGTGGGGAATGGGGGGAAATGGAGGCGTTTGAGACCTGAAAGACAAAAAAAAAATTTACAAAGATGCTGCCCCTGTTGCTGAGTGTTCCTCCTTTCTGTGACTATGTTGGAGTGGTTTCTCTTGCTACTGAATATTTTTAGGAAGCAGCTGCTCTTTAAACTACCCATTTGTGCCTCTGTTTATTAGTGAAAAATAAGTTCTGTGAAGACATGCAAATATTTTGCTAAATAGGCTGGGTCTAGAGTTTGAACACTGATTGTAGAATATTTCACTATTCTTATCAACATAAATATTATTTTGTACATGACAAAAATCAATGAAAACAAATCCTCTGCAGTAACTTCTATTACAAAACAAATAATAGCCAAGTATTACATAAATATAGCCAGTGTGGTCTTTAGTTTAGAAACAAGATTCTCTACAGTAAATTTAGACAAAGATTTCTTAAAAGCCACGTGTAAAACCTATGGAGGAAAAGGGATTTTTGCTGTGCAAATAATAGTGGTTTCTATTACTGTAAAGTCAGCTTTTTTCAAAGGCTTTTTCTGGTTTATTTTCTTGAAAAAACGATAATTTTTTATCAAAATTCAAGTCGCATGCAGTCAAATCATTAGCAAGAGTACAATAAATATTTTCTGTATTAATATATTGCTAAAATAAGATTTTATGTTTATCAAAGAAAACATGACAGGTACATTTTCAATAATCTCATTTGCTGTTTTGCACATAGAAGCCTTGAGATTTTGGTTAATTAAAGGGACAAGTAGGGTGTAGAGTTGTTTGGATTTTTTTCTATAAACAATTGTTTATAGATTCATGAGACGTCTCAAATGAACTTCTGTGAAATTTGGGTTGTTTTCATTTGCTATTTGGTGGTACAGTTATACTTGTGTTTGGAATTCTTTGAGGCTTATGGTACTGAAAAATTTTATTATTATATAGCATAGGCTCATAAACAGACATTAATCCTTTCCATAAGTAGGCTAAAAGAAAAAAGATATGGGTTTAGGAAGAAAAAAATTCTTAGCCATGTTGTCACTGTTGATGATGTTTTCCATAAAAATACGTTTTTATTTGGCCTTACTTATTCAGTAAGGTCAAAACTTGTAAATAAAATACATTGACAGTTTTACTCTAGAAATAAACATTGACAGCTAATAAGGATCTGGCATCATGGGAAGCAGAACTCAAGCAGCAATAATCAGATGAAATGGCAAGAAGAAAAATAAGCCATAAGAGAAAACAATGAACACACTAAGTTAATATTCACTACAATAATTAAAAACATTGCAAAAGTGAGAGAGGGAGAGGGCTTCTTCCAACATAAAAAAAGCACAGATGTTACAAGATTGATAATATCAAGTTCATCTTCAGCAGCAGTAAGATTTATCTGCTCTTCCTGACAAATTTCTCATAATTTTCAGTCCAAATTGTTCTCCTGTGGCCCCATTTCCATAACCATAAGCTTATGAAGAGTGTGAGGCATTTTTCAGGTTGAAAAAACCTTATTTCTCATGATATGAGAAAGAATATCAGTCAAAAAAGTCTGTGCTATGGTTGTGCTTTCTATGCTTCTCCACCACGGCTTCAGAAATAGAGACAACCTGCTTGCTGGCAAAGAAAAAGAAAAAGACACAAGACATCAAGAAAAAGCTCCAGTGTTTTTATTCTTATAATGGTTTCCTCATCCTCTATTTTTCAATTGTCTTTCTATAGTCTCAGAGATTTGGATTCTCCTTGGCTGGATGCCCAGCCATGCAAGTCTGAGCTCACTGAAGTTCTCTGCAGAAAGTTTGTTGCATCTTCAGCAAATAATGCAAGCTCTGTTTTAGTCTTCTCTCTTTTCTTCTGTCTGAATTCTCCCTCATTCTCTCTGATAATTTTAATTTTGGGAGTGCAATGGCTGTGCATTTGGGATGCTATCATGTGCATTGCTTTAATCAAATTTGGAGATGGCCATGGAATTTTTGACTGTGGTTTATTTTTTCTTATTAACAGTTCAGAAGAGATGGCTGGACTGGGAGGGGATTTTAGCTTTCTACTCACCAGGAATTTAAAAGATCAGCTTGATCAAAAACTTTCTGCTGTAGTGTGGGACCACTACAGACAACAATTCTATAGTAACTCAGGTCCTCAATGGAATGAAAAATAAACCCTTCACTTTTCATTCTTACATGCAAAGGAAGAAGAATATCAAGAAGAAACATTAGTGAAATATAAAGGTGGAGGAGCTAGAGTTGCCCTCTGTCAAGGGATTAATTCTGTACAAGTTGTCTCTTGTTGCTAGATGTGGCATTAGATAAAACTCTGCATTTTTAAATTTAACTTTTAATTGTTACTCATTTTTTTGTCCTAATCTGCCCAAAATTGCAGCATACTGCAGATAAAAAACCACATATCCAACTTATTTTACACAAACCAGCATTTTTTTTCTTCCTGTAGAGCAAACACTTGAGTCAACTAGTTTCATCCCCTTCTTGTGCATAATATTCTCTATCAACCATGATTGCCATCAGCAGCAGACACACTCATCAGATCTCAGGTTTGCAGCCTTCCATCACCTTCTCCTTTTGTGGCCTTTAAAACCCCCCATCACTAGAGCATGACTGGAGGCCTGGTTTAATTTATCCCTTCCAAAAAGGAGCTGTTGGTTGGCTCCAGCTGGTTTTGTACAATGCAAAGAGTAAAGTCAAGGCTATACTTCCCTGGGCACTCACACTGGGACATCCGGATGTCTGATGGGACCTTGTAATTGGAACTAATTGCAGTGTTTTTGCTTGTGGGGAGCATGCTTGAAACAATGAAAGTACCAGGTTATCATTCACCAAACTGATATTACATTAAAACTTTATGATAGCAAGCAAATTCAATGCTGACAGCATTCTGTCATTCATCATAATTAGGAGCTTGTGATAAATCTGATGTTCTGCTCTTTGTGTATATATCCCTTTTAAATGTAGTTGCTTTCCCTTTTTATTCTTTAGATATCATTAGTCATTGTGTTCAGACAAGGAAAACTGAGAATATAAACAGCAGAACATGTTTAACTCTTCCGTGAAGTATCATGCTGAGAACATAGGGAAGGAGGAAAAGGAAAGGAAAGGAAA
>VXBI01000290.1:2036961-2071190 GCA_013397375.1 Toxostoma redivivum | reverse complement strand
AAGAGTATGTTATATAAACTAGAAATAAGTTATTAGCTATAGTTATATATATGAATATGGCATATTTATTTATATAATATATTCCCACATTCCCTAGTGAATGATTCCATCTCTCTCCTAGCAGGATTTCTAGGATATTATCACATGGTTCTAGCATGGATACATTCTGCAGACACCAGATACTAATCATGGAAGAAAGTGGTATAGAAACTTATATTGATGTTTTGCATTTCCAAAAGAAGTAAATGACAGCAAAGCATATTTCAAGGTCTGGTTGCCAACGTACTCAATTAAGCAGAATTTGGAGGAGAAGGAGAAGGAGGAGGGGGATGGCTGAAAACTCCCAGTCATACTACAAATGTCAGCTATCTGCTGTCAGAGACCTGGTGACGTTGAACCAAACTGTGAAATATGTGTAATTCTTCAAATATCGCTGATGATGTAGCACCAGATTTTTATTTTTTTTTCCATGTGCATGTGATTGCTTTTGACCATGACAGGTTTTCATAAATCTGGTGTCATTATAGAACACATGACTTGTGTCACCACTGCTACAACAAGAGAAATCCATCACAAATCAAAGTGCCAGGAAAAGTCCTATTCACTATATAAGTCCCACTTAAGCTTTCCAAATACAGCTTGAGTGGAATTTAAGTGGGCCATAGGCCATGTTTTTGCTCCTATGCTGACAGGAATTTTACAATGTGAAAACAAAATAAAATATAAAGCATTTTCATGAAATTATCTGAAGTCACAAGGCCATTTAGACCCAGATATCTTTGCCAGTATTTTACCTTGAATGCCATGTTAATTTTTGTAGAATATGAACCTAAACAATAAAACTGTCCAGTATTATTTTAATACTTTTAATATTAGACCTTCAACCTACATACTAGATTAGATCTATCTGAACAGAGTTGTCCGTAACCTTCTCAGACAGCAAGCTCTTTGAGCAAGGATCATGCTCATCTCCTTGTTTATGTGTTGCTTAGATTGTTTCCAGCTACAAACAAAATTTTCTACTATAAGACATTTGTTGAACTCTGAAAAATTCACATTTATTTATCTCTATATGTAGTACATATATATATATACTTATATATATAAACTGATAAATATATATTTGCTTACAGGAAAGTGCTTGTGCTACTTCACTGTAAATGCTTCCTGACTTAGGCAGCCTCTTCATATAATACTACATTCTTTTTTTACCTTCCCAATATTTAAATGTAATGCGAATTGCTATTTTAATGTGCTTTTTATAAAGCAAAAGTCTAGGACACTTTAAAATAATTATACAGTAAAAAATGTAACGACTTATTTAAAGCCTAAAGAGACATTTATATCATCCCATTGTTTGCAATGAGCAAAATCCTTTTTGTGATTCATTTCAGTACATTCCAGCATTTGCTTTTTTTCCCAAAATTTAAACACGTTGATTTTACTAAGCATTGCAGCCTATGATACCTACTTGTTTTAATGCAGGAAAGTAGGAAACTGTACTTCTACAGACCAACAATCCCCACTGAGATGCTTTGAGTTGGTTGTGTGATCCTAAAGATCATTTTTATTCCACTGATAATAATTTCTCCTTATTTCAATAAAACAATAGAAAATAAAATATTCTGTTCATCAAGGCACATGTATCTAATTTCACATAATATTTCATTTCAAATTGTCTCATATTATTCTCTCTGATTCTGTTAAAAATCACTATAGTGGGAGAAAGTCAAACTAGAGATTATATTAGGCTCAGGCAAATGGTATTCACCTTTTATAGTCCCTATGTTTTATAATGAAGATACTTCATTGAAACAATGATGCATACTTCAACAGTTCCCTGGAGAGCAGTGAATCCTGTTTGGAGAGATTCATGAATATGTGCATTAGCACAATCCAACTGGAACTTGCCCTTAAAAACGAACCACAAGAGAAGCTGATCAGTTCCCGCTTATGTATATAATCAGAAGGTTATCATATTATCTCCCCCTCCACAGGGAAAAGCAGATGCATATTCTTCTACCACTATAAGAAGAAAAATGCCAAAGGAAACAACAATACCCCTCTTCTGTGCTTTCAGCAACATTTACGTTATGAAACCAGAAAGGCCTTTTACAACAAGAGGAGGAGCTTCTCTAAATGAGGATTTATTTTGCATACAACTAGTCAGAGTGTAAACCTTTTTAAAAAAAATACATCTGCATTAATTTAGTCAAGGCCATCAATAAACCAGAAGTGAGTTCAAAGACTGCTATAAATGGCAGAGAGATGAGACAAACATTTCACAGAGTCAAGGTTTGCGAAGATATACATGAAGCTCTGTGTCCTGAAGATGAATGAGGAACACTTGGCAGTTCTTGAAGCAGTAGTTTATTTAAAGTACAAAAAATTCAGTGAAAAATACTTCTGGCCAGCAGTTGGTGCCCAGCTTTCAAGAAAAATGGCAGACCACCACCAAGCTAGTGACAATGATAAAGAATAGTCACATAGATTTGCAGATTTATCTTTAGGTTTGTAGCAACCTCAGCTCTGTGAAAAAGCATGTAGCAGTGAGACTCCTTACCACCTTTGAAAACAAACTAAAAAGAGCTACTGCCTTATCATGGTGCATATTATTAAGTAGTCATTACACATACCAGACAGTAGCAATAAATTTTATCATCCAAAATGAGCAATGGTTTGATCTAAGCTTGGAAAGATTAAACAGTGCAATGAAACCAGAAAGAAAAAACGAAAATATTGATCACCTTCTGGATAAAGCATACCACTGCCTTATTGCCACCTCTTCTATAGCCTCTCAGTATGTATCCATTATATTGGTAGGTAATTGTCCTAAATACAAAATAGATTTTGCTTAAAAAGATGCCTTCAATTTTATTATGGTTAAGAAAATTTCTGATGCCACTGACTGACATGTTTAATTTAAGTTGTCCAAAAGTCATTACTAAGATATCTGTGAAAAATTTGGAGAAACTCATGCAAGTCTTCATGTCACCAAAAGCCACAGAAATTGTAGCTTTTTTTATTTTTAGGAATTTTTTCAGGTATGTATTAGGAGTTCAGCCTTGAGTTTTGCAGCGCAAAGATTCTCTATTCAAAAGCCTTCTGGATGTCTATGGTATTTTGTGTGCTGTAAGCAAAAAACATTGCATCTCTATGTACTAGTTTGTCAGCTGTTAGGGGAGAAGCATTATGCCTTCTAAATAAGATCTATAGAGATGGCATAATTATACCCTCTAAAGAGGATATAATCTCATAATTGTGCAGCAGTTATCCTCAGATTGCACCACAAACGATTCTTGTATGTCTGATAGACTAACACTGGGTTCAGCTACTAGTTTGAGGGTATTATTTTTTACTTAAAAGCTGGTTTAATACTGAACACATGTGTACTCATATGTTGGTTTGTGTGTATGAAGTACCCTATTTACTAAAACAGATCCGCCTATCTGGTTAGTTTTTATTCACATGCACACAGATAGACAGAAACCAAGCACTTGAAACACTCAACTGTAATTCTTTTTTTTTCCATGGCTAATAATGGCACTTCGCTACAAAAAAGAAAAACACTTTTTAAAAATGCAGTGGTGGGGGGAAAGGCTAGCAGGTTTATTTTGCTTAACTTGCTGTGGTGTGTCACATTCAGCTTTAAACACGGCAGCTATTACCATATGTCATCAAATAACCAACATAAGCAGCTGTGTTGCTCCTCCACAGTGACCCCATCTAGAAGTTTAGAGACCAGGAGCAGAATGATACCTATTTCTAGCCCCACACAGTCATGCACATGCCTATGCACATTTCAAGAAAGTTTTTAAATGAAAAGAAATATTTCACCCTACTGAATACTTCACTGCTCCTACGTCTTGTTTTTGCAGGATGCATCATTTCACAGAAAAATTTGCCAAATATATGGCAAAACCCATTAAATTCTGACGTTTCCCTGGGTGCAGTAAAGATACAACAAAACAACTACATTTATATTTTTATATCTATATATGCTTTTGTCCCTGCTGTTTGCTGAGTTTTTTTGAACTGGTGCAAAAAGCAGTTTTCACCAGTGTAACAGTGATGTTTAGTGAAGACAAAGCTTGTTCATCACAGCAGGGGGACAAAGGGGAGGGGAACGAAGGTCAAAGGGTAAATTCCAATTGCTGAGACATGTTTTTATGAGTTGAATCTTAACCATGTGATAAGCAGCATTCAGAGTCTAAGCAAAATGGGGTAAGGAATCTTGCTTATCTGGGGGAGCATTCACAAACCACTGTACCAGTTTGATACCTGGCTGACAAAAGCTGGGTTCTTGCTTTCCAGTAGTTGCTTTCTCCTTTTGTTCTAGTTGTCAGATGGAGTGTTCTTAGGTAATTAACATGTTCCTTCAGCCTTTGGAAATGGAGAGGAAAATGAGTGCTTGGTTTCTGCTGTATGCATGGCAATTACTTCTGCTTCACAGAGTGCCTTTGATTCCCAAGATACACAAAAGGTGCTGGTGCTACTTTTATAGTAGAAACAACATGCAAGAAGGAAGGGGCTTCCCTTAGTAGGGACAAAACCACTGTGGGCAGGAACTGCAAACATTGCATGTGAAGGGTAACAGCAGCAGCTGTTCCCAGGACAGGTGTAGCAGATTTTCCACTACTCTTACACAAATAGGACACAATAAACTTTTGCTCTCTTGGCAGATCGTTTTTCTGATGGTGAGCAGCCCTACTTCTCATCTTAATCTCTTTAGATAGTAGGAGTGCAGGAATCCTGCATCCAGGTAGATGGTATTGGGCATATCCTCTTGTAGGATAGATACATTAAATATAGCTGTGCTGTGACTGAATTGATGAAGGTCTGCTAACAACTATCTCTGCACTATCTATTGGATAGCTCATAGTTGATATTGGATAGCTGAGCCAAAGGACCATAAAGATGGGATTTTGGTAAGCAGAGATGCCATCCCTGCTGAAACTCCCTAAAAATGTGTCAGAAGAATTTAATTAACTGAGTGTAAAAAGTTAGCTGGTAGCTCTATATCTGGCCTTGCTAAATCAATTTCTCTGCTGATATTATTGTTTGATATAAATAAGTGCATCTACATCAGTTTATGCTTGCAAAAATATTAATCTGCTGGTTTTGTACAAGTTGTAGGAGTACTGCCAGTGATACCACAAATTAGGCCAAACAAAAATAATGAGCCACTTAAATGCTGTGTTACTATATATGAAAGAAGATTTAGAAAACAAGGTCCGCTCCTTGTCCTGTTCTTAAAGCTCTGTGAACATTGACAGTAATTTAATATAACCAGAACCCACCCACACTGTTTGATTCCTGTGTTTTGACAGACAATTTACCAGTTCCTCAGTTGCTCTAAATCTGCAGTTTCACTTCAGTCACCGGAGCTACATCAGTTTATTCCACTTATGGACCTGATCCAACACCTTCAAATAGCTACAGGAGGAGAAGATTTCTGCCTATTTTGTCCTGCTTTACAGTATCTGCTCCCTATGTTTTCTCATATAACAGATATGACATAATTTTCCCACCAATTACTGTTACAACTATCATAAGTGGCAGAAAATATGTCATGCAAGCCTGATCCTAAAATAAGCACCTCAAATGAATAAATGCTACTGACTTTAAAGGACAATTCTCTTGAGTTTAAGTTTATAGAATTATTGCTGAAGTTTGTACCATGGTGCAGTACAGTCTATTTCACTTCAACAGTAACATTTATTAATGGGAGTAATTGAAATGTATCTTTTGCTTGTGAGCAGAGCTGTAACATTCACATCCAAATATTGATGAAGTCACAGGACCCCTGAAGGTCCAAATCTTTCTAAGTGCTTCAGGGGAGATAAGAGAGATTAACAGTCTGAGGAAATAGTCCTACTATGAGCTCTCATGTAAGCTTCATATTTGTCCTAGAAGAATCAAAGTGTAGTAATGGGGCATATTTTTCCACTTCTTAGGTTTTCATTGCAGTATCTTTCCTCTGTACCACTTGTATAATTGAGTTCCCCTATTTTGGAATGGGTTCACTTGACCCCAGAAAACCTAAAATATTACTAAATTATTTTCAACATTTTCTAAGGAAAAAATGATTTGCTTTACTCCTAGTGTCAGCAAATAATGTTGCTTTGCTGATAGCACAGCAAACAAAACCCATAAACCTAAATATTTGCAATGCTAAAAATTGACTCAAACAGAAAGCAAAATTATCTTTTTAATTTTGTTTAAAGCAGAGATATTAAATAATCTCCAAAGTCAAAAACTGTTAAAAATCTTATTTTAAACTAGGGAACATTTGACAGCATTGAAGGTTTCACACAGCTAAACAAAAGCTTTCTGAGCGAAGTTTCAGAAGGCATTTCTTTATGCTTTGTCCATATTCTAAGTGCCCTCTACTGCCAGAGGAGCCGTACTACAGAGAAAGCCAGCTCGGCTGCGAGAGCAAGTAGGAACCCACCCAGGGACTGCTGGAAAGAAGAATTTCATACTTCCCGGTACTGTTTTCCAGCCTCTATGTAGCTGGACTTGAAAGCTATCAGCAATAAGATGCTACGTTTTTATAAGAAGATAAAGGAAAAATAATCCAGTGGTGAATGGGAATATGTAATCATTTATTTCTCCTTGCAACAACAATGTTGTTCCTCAAATGTGAGTTGTTCCTTTCTGCAGCTTGCTGTCCTCCATTGATTTCTCTGCCCATTTGTGGTGTCTGTTTCGGCATTTGAGAGAAATGTTTCCCAAGCCCAGCTGCGCCCGTGCCTGAGGTGCAGACAAGTTTTGCACTTGTGCCCAAGCCCCAGCGCAACCCGGGAGGGAAGCAGGGAGGGAAGGAGCCCCTCCCTGTGGAGCTGATGGGGTGCAGTGGCTGGGGAGGCTGGAGCAGTGTAATCAACACTGCGTGCGCTCTCAGGGCAGCGGAAATTCTTTCTGGGGCACAGGGAGGAGTGAGAGCCAGGACTGGCTCCCCTGGGAAGGAGCTCTCCTCCTCCCGAGTCAGAGCCGCTTGCCGTGCACAGCCCAGCCCTCGGCGAGCTGCTGTGCATTCCTCATGTGCCGTTCGCACTGCATTCTCAGCAGAACGGTTTTCATTCTTTTACCGAGCTTATATTGCTCAACACAGACCAAAAGTGACTTAGGAGTTTCTGGATGTTATTTCCATGTAAAGCGGTCAGACAGAGGAAATGCACTCTGCACTACGTGGAGCTGCAGATCTGATTGTGAAAATCAGTGCTGAAAGCAGTGGGGGAAAATGACTCTTCTCTGACTCAACTTTGGCCTTTTATAAGTAAGAAGTGGATGTTTATGTATTCTAGATAGTCTTAGTACATTTAAAAATCTGTATTGTGCATAGTGTAAGACCATACACACATATGAGTTAATGTATGTGTGTATCTATACTTATATACAAAAATATATATATGTGTGTCTGTATTTACTGTGTATTTGTGGTGATGGATGGTCCAATCACACTGGCCAAGCTGTGAAAAAACATAAACCCTAATACTGAAGTCCCTGGTGTCTGGTCAGATTAACCCTTCATCTCCCAGCACACCTGGCAGTGCACTGAAATTCTCTGACAGTTTCCTGTTTCCTGCAGAGGTCATTATGAGTTCAGGTACAGTCTCAGCATTTGAAAGATACAGGAATCTCTGAAAAGTGGGAATTATGGCCATTTGTTGGTGATGTGCAGACCTTGCTGGCTACTGAAGTGACCAATGCTATGGGTGCAGCTCCATCATGGGGACTATTGAAGCTGATGGGAGTTTCCCAGTGCTGCAACAGCCAGCGCTTCATTATAAAGCAGTATCTGAGAAATTACATTTTTGCTGCTTTTTTCCTCCTTTTCTGATTTACAATATGAAAGACATTCCATAGACCTGTGTGACCTCAGGGTGATATTGAAAAACTATAAAAGCAAGAGCTCAGCTATATTCTCTGCTCTTCCTCATGAACGGACAGGATTATTTTTTACAGGATATTCTGAAATGTCATGTCCAACGTGGTTTAAATAAGGCAAACTACAGGAATGAGTTTGCTACTTTTGGGAAAGGCTTTGAAACCAGTTTCCTTTGCAAAATATGGGATAGCACTTTTAAATTATTTTTGCTAGGACTTAGCAGAATTCTGAAAAACAAGCAAAAAAATTAGTCAATTAAGTCTATAGTTTCATCAGATTGTGAAGTCAGTTCTTGGACTTGCTAGCTGAGATTCCTCAATAAGTAGTTCATATTGAAAGTGAACAAATTTATACACTGAACATAAGGAGGCAGGTGTTCTCAAGAATCTTTTGCTTCTAGAAATACTCTCATGTTTTACCATGCAATTAAAATTATACCAGCCATATGAGATAGAGCTGAATTATCTTCCACTGTATATAATATATGTATACATATATATATTTATATGATGTTTCTGTGCATATAAGACTTATGAGGCCGCCAGTGAGGCACTTAATTTCAGTAAGAGTAACTTTCAGCATGATAGTGATCCTGCAAGCTTTCCAAGGGCAGGACATCAGCCCTCGTTTCAGAGCAGAACTCCAAATGCTCAACTGATTTTATTGTTTGAATCTCCATGCTCAATTAATCTTTTGTCCTCTGCTGAGAGTGGAGACAAAGGTGTTGATCATTTCCTACCTCTATTGATGGATCTTGTTTCGAATGCAATGGTTTGAGGTGACAAATTTTACTACAAGAAGAAAACCAGATACTAAAGAGCTCTTCAATATAGTATAGGCAGACTGAACAAAAAGCTGTGATTTCAAGTGGAAGTGGACAAATTCAACTAAGCAAGAAAATATGTTTAAAACCAAAACCCATAGCTCTTCTTCAAGTTATACAAACTCGTAATATCTTCAGATAAAAACTTGATACTTTCAAGAAAGTTACACTCTGATCAAGGAGAAATTATTTGGTTTACTACAGAGGTAAGTGGGTAGAATTTGGTGGCTTCTGATGTCCCTGTAGTATGTTGGATTACAGTGACCAATGGCAAAAGATCAGAACTGATGATATTCAGTAGACCCCTTGAGCCAGAGCTCCATGGACATTTGCACATGATCTAGATATTAATGACACTGGCTTCTAACAGGCTGTGTCAGATTTGATTCAGAGACTAGATATGAAACGTACATGTAATGAGATACAAAAGTGGCTGCCAGAAATTGACTTTATCTTGGATTCTGGTATTTTAAGTGGGTCACTCTCCAATGGTGGAGTTTGATTTGCCAAGAATGGTACAGTTCCTGTCCTGGAGTGCTAGCCAAACCACCACAGGTGGCTGAAGAAATCCAGGACTGGGCAAACTAGTCAGCAGCAGACCGAGGCCACTGCTAAAAAGTAGAATGAAAACATACAGCAAGATCTAGCAGTATGAGTGGAAAAGCGTCAAGGACTGGTACTTCTGAGCTATTGTCTCAATGTTTCTCAGCTGCTCAGGTCAAGCATTCACAGCCAAGGATTCAGAAGATGAGGATGAATGGTCAGAGATGCCTTCTCATCACTTGCCTTTTCCTTGGCTGGCTTTCCACCCTCATGGGAGCTACCACCTTTACAGCTCCCTAGTATGAATGGAGCACTGTGCACATGCTGTTTATGGCAGCTCTCTCCTGGAAGACCATGAAGTTTTATAAGCTCCAGTTGAATCCTAGACACCACATTCTGTACTCCTCTATGCCAGTGACCAGCGCTTCACAGAGACACAACCTCACTAACAGAGAGTGGTCCAGCTCCTCTGTCCTGGCTCAGGACAATACTGTGCTCTGCTCTTTGGCTTACTCCCACTGCTCTCATGCTGGCTCTTGCTCATACACATGCACACACACTCTCCCCATGTGTATCATCATGTTATGGACACATATGGTAAGCCATATGCATTCCAGTAATAAGCATTCCTTCAAGTACTCTTGCACTGCATATATATTCTGTACATGCAAACACCTAGCTATCGCTAATATTCCCTTGCACCCCTCCCCTTTCCACTTAAGAGCTCAACCTTCCAGCCACTTGCTAAGAAAATCTCAGGAAAGGATAAGGAATGAAGCAATTTTATTTAAAAGACACACTACTCTCACTATATTGGAGTGAGCCATAAAAACTTTAAAATAAGATTATTAGAAAGTATTTAACAAGCCAAATATTTAGAAGCTTCTTCTCAGACTGGTTGTAGAAGCTCTCAATAATTCCTAGCTCAGATTTAAATAAGTGCTAGTAAAGCTTGTCATTACTACAATGAAAAATACATGAAATACTACAAGTGACAGTCCTGCTTTTATCAAGCAGTAATGGGGTGAATCTTCTCTTATTTTGAAGAATTAAACAAGATAATTTAATGGGTATTGATCAACTGCAGTTAGTGACAGAAAGATTTTATCTAACTACCTGATGAAAATAAAATTATGCTTTGCATCAATACTGTTGATGCAATAAGATTTATGAAGCATTTGATGTGCTTTTTGAAGATTTGAATTGGGGATCTAGAACTGTATAAAATAACTGTTTTACATATTATGTAAGTTAACCATCAGCTCATGGCTCTTGAAGTCTAATTATAAGGGGGAAATTATCATTGAGTAGGACCTCACTAGAATTTTTTCCAACTTTGTCATATTTTTATTAACAACTGATAGAAACCATCTAATCATATCACTCCTGATATAAAGGAATGACTGAAAAGTGATAAATAAGGATAAAAGCAGATCACTAGTATAAAAGGATCTGCACTGCATAGAGAGCTAGAACAGTCAAACACATTCTTCAATACCAATGATAAAAGGCTCTTTATCTAAAAGAAAATATATGTCATATTAAAAAGAAAGAAATTCCAGATTGTAAGATTATCACCAATAAAAGGTGAAGTAGCATTCATGGCAGACACCTGAGTATGTGTTGTTTCTGAGTAGCCGTTGTGACTTCTGTAAGTAAAGGCATGATTTAGTGAAATACAAAGCAAGACACTTGAGTGTTATAGTGTCTTGATCTTGGAGCATCTGCTGTTAGAGTCCAACACAGCTGTCCACACTTTAAGAAAGATATTACAAAAAAATCCAAGAGGGTTTAGAAAAGAGGTAGGAAACAAAGAGAAAAGCTGCCAAAATAACTATAAATATTAAAAATTATGGTAAAGTTGTGATATTAACTTGATCAATTTACATCTGGATATGGAATTTTGATCATCTATATTTTGGATGCCATATTTTGACTATGTTTCTGTAGATACTTTGGGATAAATCTGCTACTTACTCTAATACAGTAAGTTCTTCTTGGGGTGGTTTAGAAGGTATGAAATTCTTGAGCTTCACCTCTGCTGACAGTATAACTGCAATTTTTCCCCTCTCAATATTCCTGTGAAAAAGATAACAAAACAGTAAGCCCAAAGTCTAGATAGAGATAAAAATTGTGACGTGTCACCTTAGCTAATAAAGCCATCTATATAATTAGAGCCTAAAATTTGCTGTCTTTTATGCACATATTGAGGAATGAAAAACACAGCTATTTCCCCCTTGCCTTCAGAAGCATGTCTATACACAAGTCTGTCTGTGCAAACATACCTGGTGTGAGAAAGGAGGGCTGGACAGCTGGCAGGCTTGTGCTTGCCTCTGCCCCAATGAAGCATGGAGGTAAGCAATGAGAGACAGAGGCAAGGAAAGGCCTTGTGCAGCAATACCAGCTTGGCTTGAGCTACTCGCTCAAATCTGAATCTGGGCATTGCTACCAACCAGCAGAGGTAAGACTTTGAACTCATCAGAAGGAAGGTCAAAAGAGAAGATTTTCTCAAATCTGTAGTTATCTACATGGGGTACTTTGAAGAATGCACAGTTGTTCAGTCTAGCAGAAAGACATGATAAGGTCCAACACCTGGAAACAGAAGTGAGAATAATTCAGACTAGACATAAGGCTTGTATTTTTAACATTGTGGGTAATTAGGCATTGTGAACTGGCAAGTCAAGACTGCAGTGTATTTTTCATCACGAGAAAATGTTAAGATTTCTCTAAAAGGTATATTCAGCTCAACCATGGCTGTAAGACTAGAAAAAGGAATTAATTCAGGGATGTTCTTTGACTTACATTACGTAGAAAATGAGGAGAATAGAATAGATAATCATAGTATGACACTTTGCCTTAAAATGTGGATAATTGTGAGTTTGAAAAGAGAAGAGAAAATGCAAAAGATTTGTGGAAAAGATAGTTCAATGAAGTAGACATAGTGAGAAATTCTAATTTGTGTATGCATTTCTCTCTCTTTTGTGCTAAGACTCTACCCAGTGTATTTGAGCAGACTTGCACTGGTACTGACCAGATTTATTTAGGAGCTGGAAGATAATGCCTCAGCTCAGCTTCCACTGTGGATCCACTGCACTTCCCTTAGTGACTGCACAAAGTTTTGGGTGTGAAAAAACTGTCTGTGCTCTCCAGAGCTGGCAATAAAACACAGAATAGCTGAGAATGAAAACAGCTAGCTTAGGTAGATGGTAGATAAACATCTACTTAGACCTGTAAGTTACATGATGCAACTGTAAGTGCACACGTCAAAGCAATAACTTAACCCACGGCTCTGACAAGTCTGCCTGCTCGATTCTCTGCTTGCCCAAACACTGAAATGCCAGTTCAGCAGATGACCTGAACCACGCATTCCTATTTCCTGTTGACCAAAATCTAAATGATATTTCCAGAAATGTCATATTCTTTGTGTCATTTTCCCCTTTTTCACAGTTCTTGCAAATCTCTCAGACACCTGGAACTCCCGACCAAGGACCAAATCCTTCATCTCCCACAATGGCAATAAACCATCAGAATTTAGGAATAGAAATAGGTTGCAGCTGCCACATATAATGCCACAGATAACACAGAATGGAAAAAGTCAGCTTTTACTGCTTTCCTAAGAAAAGAAAAATTAACCCTTGACTTGCAGTTCTATAGTCACCTCTTATTTGAGGCATTTTTCTTCCAGTTATTTCCAGGAATAAAAGCTCAGAATTAGAGCCTGCTCTCGCTCACTGCCAGTTAAACTTTTAGGGGTAGTTTTAGAACTTCTGAAAAAGAAAAGTTCATCTTCCCTGAACCTGTGCATTGCCTAACAATGCTCATAACCATTTGCTCCTCATTTCGTCAATTTCTACATTTATTATAGTTTTATCACATGTTGGAGATAGCTAGGATTTTTTTTGCATGGTTGCTAGACCCTCTCTAATGTCAGAATGAAGCTGGGTATATAAAGATTTCACAGATTAGGATCACTGCATGGCTAGTACAGTCCTATTTATTTCTAAGATATTGTAGCAGCTGAGATCAGATGAGGAATTTGGGCCAGTAGGTCAAGTTCCACTGGGAAAGAGGATGGTGCTGTCTGTTAGGGATCCTAAGCCTGAGCAAACCAGGCAGTATATAACACTGCAAAGTCTCCCAAATGTCTTTCATGAGAGACAAAGGTGACCATCAGAAATCTTGGTTCTAATAAACCTTATAAAAACAGAAACACCAAATTGTACTGCAGCTGCAAATGTCCATACAGACAAGCTGAAATAATAATTTTCATCAAGACCCTCAAGTGTTATTAGCATTCTTACTAAGTTTCAGATAATGTGTTTGGAAAGTACTTTACCAGCTACATCTGTTCACGTGTGAAATGGCAAAAGATGGAAAAATACATTATGCCACAACTCACAAGAAATTTTTCCTGAATCACTGACTTCATCAGCAGTTTGGAGTAGGTGCTTTGAAGAGCCTTCTCTTGCAGATCCCTGTTTTTCCCAGCTCTTTCTTTTGGGGACTTGTGCCACACACTGAACTTTTTACAGCCACTGCCAACAATGGCTCCATTCTATGACACAGGAAGACCACTCACACACTGAAATGGCAACTGTCTGTACAGCATCCTCTGAGGCAGCTCAATGAATGTTAGCCTTGTCTTGGGCTCTGTTTCTCATATAATTTCTGCTTTATTTTAATAGTACCTTAGCTACATGTACATAACTCTTTGAAACACCAGATCCTAATTCCAGTTTTGGACCCTCTATCTGGAGCCATGCAGTTGATGCCTCATATAGTCTTGCTCAGCTTGGGAGTGGATCTAACCAAGGAAGATTCCCAAGCTGTATAGAGCAGAGTCACAACTTGGTACACTGTGAAAATGCAAATTTCATGGTACATCTATATCTTTTGTGCACCCTTTGCTCAAATTCCTGCTGTACTCAACAATGTGATAAGATTTTCACCAAAAAAATAAAGCAGTTCATGAGATTACAAGCTTGGGTTATGGCATAGAGAGGATGCCATCTGAGAAAAAAGTACTAAGAAAAGAAATAAATGCCACAGCTTTTATTTTATAATGAAAGCACAAGCAACCTCCAAACCTTGAAAAAAGTGCAAGAAAATCACTGACAGTTGGTGTCCAACTTATTTTGGATGTCAAGGATAGAGCTGGTCTGGGTTCCTCACCCAGAGAAGAGTGAGAAAACTGCAGACCAGTACAGGAGATGTGGCTGCAGAGATTAATTGATAAGACACAGCAGAAAAGATTAAGTCAAAACAAGCTAATTTGGGAGTCTAAAAACACAGGCTTCCTCACTTTAACAAACCTTTTTTGTGCCAGAGCACCTAAACAGAAAATTTTATCCTGGAGAAATCTTTCTCCAATTTCTCACTGATTTTTTTTTCTTCTTGCCCTTTTTTCCCAAATAAGAGACCTTATATTCAATAGTGTCTTGGTACACACTGGTGCATATTAAGGAAAGACAGATTCAGTTCAAATTTTTCTTGTTTACAATTTCAGGCTGAATTCTGCCCTCCAGTCCTGACTCCAACGAGAGTAACACTTGTGTAATTGAATACAGAATGCAACCCTTAGGGTTTTGGTCTGACCAGTAACAAAATTTTATGTGTGTTTAATTCATTTTTAGGTTTAGGCATTTTTTCAAATTGGGGCATAAGTTCTGCTCTCGTGTGAGGAATGAAAATAATAAAAAAAAAGCAGAAACTTATATTTGGTTTCAGTGCAGTCATGCATACATCCATATGTAACATGTAGAAAGAAAGAGAGGAAGGAATGTCTAGAAGATATTATTTTTAGAGGTATATAACCATTAGACATCCTTCCTTACTGTTGAAAAAGCCTTCAAATCAATGCAGTAACAAAACATTCACTTGTTGTTTATTGATGAGGATGCTCCTGTGTCCAGCTGTAACAGGGTCCTGTTCTGAGGGAGAGAGCCTGCAGCAAACTCCCTCAGCTGCACTGGGAGCAGGATCAGGCCTTGCTGGTTTGAAGGTCACTGCATAATACATTCATATTTGCAGTACTGGGCACAGAATGGCCTCTTTGGTAGATGTTTTACTTTCCTGTAAATTCTGTATTGTGAAAATATGACTATATTTAGGGTGGGGTAAAATATACCTGAAGAAAGAAATTAATGTGGGCATGAGGAAGGACACTTTCAGTAAGGAACTTGGCCTACTTAAGTCTGTGCATGGATCAGTAATAACCAGCCTCCTCCTGGAATGCTGAATTAATTCCCAAAGCAAAAGTAACCCCTAAATTATCAAAGTTTTGCCAGGCCAAGGGAAAGTGGTTACTGTACCAAATCTGAAAGCAAAATTGAGGGAGAAAGATAAAAAGGGCAGAGATAATATAAAAAGAGAACTCAGAGGCAAATAATGATCTAAAACAAAAACTAAAATAACACTACTTTGATTTTTACTCTAAAAAACACATCAGAAAGGCTTGCACCAGTGTTTTGCAAATTATGGTGTCAGTAAAATGGACAAAACGTTAGGACATTTTAGCAGATGAGGATGAGAAGAAATTGAAAAGATGAGATGATATTCACCCAAGTTGTCTGAGAACTGATATGTGAAATCAAACAGTAATGGTGCTTTGGTTTAAAGCATCCACAGAGGCAGAGAAACAAAACGTGATTAATGCAACACTGATCTTTACACTAAAGTTCCTATGGTGCTAGTTATTGCAGGCCTGAAAATTTATTTCTGTGTCAGGTAAAGAAGTAGAGACTGTAACAAAACATCAGTATCATATGGGAAGAAGGTCAAGATCAACTTTTGTACAGCAGTCATGCCCCAAAATCTTTTATAGTTGTTAGATCACATCAGTGTGTATATGGATAACACAGCCAGTTGATACAGTGTGACTGGATTTTCAACAGACTTTAAACAAAATCCCTCACCAAAGACTCTTAGAGAAACAAAAACTTGAAGATTAGTCATGGGCTAAATGGAAGGTATTCCCCAGGATTAGCAGCTGGTGAAAAGAACGGAAACAAAGGGAAACAGTAAGTGGTCAGTTTTCACAGAGAAGGACAATTACTGACAGAATTCCACTGGAGAGCTCTCTTGGGATTCTGCTGCTCAATGTATTCATATATTATCTGGAAAATGTTAAGTAGCGAGTTATTGCTTTACAGTTTATGAGAATGATTCAGGATTAAATCTATGATGCAAAGTGTTACAGACTCAACAATAAAAATAACAGATGGAATAAAAGATAAAAACTTGGAGGTAAACAGCCTTGATATATATGGGAGGAGACATTTTCATCTCAGGAGATTTTAGACGACTGTGAGACTATTGGCAGTGCCAGTAGGCACTGAACAATGCTATTGTTGAACAATGCCAGAACAATGCTATTGACAACAAAAGGCAAGGAGGGAGTTAGGAGTTACCAGAAGAATAAAGGAAAGAAAATATCACTGTGCTTAAGTCTCTAGTACATGCATACCCAGAGCTCCCTGTGCACCTGGGGTGAGCAGTGTTGAGGAACACCAAATGGTTTCTGAGAGAGAAAGACTGAACTTTGAGAGTCTCAAATATGTCTTTTGTGCAACTGCTGATAACTTCACAGCCTGCATAGTGAGCCTAGTGTAAAAGCACTCATCTTTCACTTCCTGTAAAGATTCTGAACAGCACAGCCAACATGATATGTTCAGGACATATTTGTTCCCATGATGAATAACCATCAAATGTGTGCTCTATCAACTAGTCCTTTCTGGGAATAGCTGGCTTTACTATGTGTGTGTTGTATGGGTGGTTTGTGCAAGAGAGCTACACTCTGTTGAGCAATGTGTAACTACACACTGCTGTCCAGGAAAATTATGCTGTCAGCATGGTGATCCTGCCAAGTTCTTGGGGGGATTCCCTTGCATCTCCTTATACTGCCAGGGCGTCCCTATGGCTCCATGTCAGGAAAATCTAAACAGTGGCTGAGTGGACTCCCTGAGATCTGTTTATCTTTACAGTTTTACAGAATCCAATTGTACATATTCCTAGATGTGTGTGAGCATGTCCAGCTCAGTGTGCATGTGTGCTGATACCCCTATATGGCCGATAGAGATGTTTGATACTAGA
The DNA here is from genome assembly GCA_013397375.1 of Toxostoma redivivum. NCBI lineage: Eukaryota > Metazoa > Chordata > Aves > Passeriformes > Mimidae > Toxostoma > Toxostoma redivivum. The sequence goes on along the minus strand of VXBI01000290.1, from coordinate 2,053,839 downwards.
TAGATTTATAGTTGTCTAATTGTGAAAACCATACCATGTACAGTAAATCCTTTTGCTAAGTCAGATTAAAGGTGCTGTTACTCATGGCAATGTAATACTATCTATAATTTCTGTGTTAAACTTGACATTATAAATCCTTTAATCTGAGTATTTAAAAGCTGTTCTATGGCTCATTTTTCACACGGCATTCTAGTTAACACATTTACTGCTAATGAACCACTAACTTGTTCTTTCTTTCTTGGATAAATGCTGTTGACCAAGATTATTATTTGCTCATCAAATAATTTTTTTTTGCTTTTTAATTTAATTGCTTCAATAAAAATATACACCAATAATGCATTTTTAATTACACTTCCCAGGTGACCTATGCAAAAAGAGGTTTTATAATGAAGCCACAATAATTAGCCTGTCACAGTCCAGTTTGGGGCTATTGTGTAGTTGTCCTTTCCATGGTTCACCTTAGCCTGACTGGAATTCTAAAAGCCTTATATATTATCTCCCGTAACACTTAGAAAGGTATTAAAAATGTGCTCAGTACTGGCAGAAGCAGGCTTTCTAATTATTGTCAACTATTTCCAGTATGACGTGGTTTATTCCCTTGAGAACTGAAACAACAGCCCACTCCAGGATTTGTAATAGGCCCTAGAGCCTAAGTAGTTGTAGACAGAGCTGTTTCCCTCAGGATAGATAATTAGTTTACAGAGCAGCTTCACATCTGAACTAAATCTGTTTTTTCCTATTGTCATTTTCCTGTTAAATATACATAACTATTTGGGGATATTAAATACAATGTGGCTGACTATTTAATATCAGAATAATTTGCATGAGCTACTTTACCCGCAATACTAATAACTGTTATCACCCTACATTTCCATGCATAAATGATAAATATTATTAAGGTGAAATTCTGTAGTCCTTAATCAAGAACACCTTTCACTGAAGCCACTGGGAGTTTTGCTCAATTAAATAGTGCAAAACATATCTCTCTGTTTGTTGAAAGTAAGAGATCATCATTAAGATAGTCTACCTAATGTTTTTATTGGTCAGCTTATTAAATGAGTATTAATGTTATGTACAGGTATAACCAACACTGTAGGGTGCTGATCTTTTATCATCAGTTTATAAACCACTTTCATGAAATGCTCAATTAGCAGAATTAATAGTTAAGAGACAAATATATTTACTGTCAGTGGAAATAATCTGATGTCCTGAGTCTGAGTTGCTATAAAGAGAAGAGAGATAGTGAGTTTATTTTTAAAATACATTTTACGTACGCTTGCAAATCTAGGAGCAGTATGTACAAAAGAATTGTAAAAGAAATTAAGGCACTGCGATAGTCGTGGTCTCTTCCTTCAAAAAAGGGTTTTTTACTATTTCATGTGAGGAAGAAAACAATTGTTGATCATTTGAATAAAACTTATTTGCTCACTGCTTCTCAAGGAACATAAAATCCTGAGTCTGCAAGTACGAAGTACTTCAGCAATTCAGGATGTTCAGAAATCACAGGATTACATCCTAATCCTTGTGGTTAAATGTGATACCCAGCTGTGCAATGCAGTTAGAGATTTCATGTCTTTGATACTAAATTCGGTCATGTTGGAGTTGAAGGACCCTAATAACAAGATTTATCCTGCACTTCCTATTTGTCCCCGCATTTTAGTGAGTATCCTGGGTGCATAAAAATTATTGTGCCTCTAGCTTTTTATCTGATGTACACAAAAACTTAAAATACCACATATATTTCTAGTGTCCATCATGCAGCACCAGCTCAAAAATCACGTTATGATTTCAAAAGCACTGCTTTGTCACAGTTTTTGTCTGATATTAAAATAATGTTGCTAGACATTTTCTGTCCCTGAAAGGAAACATTTCAGAAAAAGAAACAGTAGGAAATCAATTCATAAGAGTGGTCAAAATGTGCTACCCTGAAGTTTACAATTCTTTGTAGAAATACCTAGGGATATTTAGTCTCATAAGAGGTACAGGTCAAACCCTGCACACCATGACCATTGCCATTGATTTAAGTGTATAGAGCCAGTGGCTTCAATTCTACAAAATACTCAAGTCCTTGTAAAAAGCTACTAAAGCATAGCAAAACCATTAAGCATGGGCTCAGCTTTAAATTTATGCTTAAGTTAAATGGAAGGCAAAAGGACCTAAATTTGCATTTGCCCACTACCAAAAGTTCTTGTGCCCAAAGCAAAGCACTGTATTGTGCTGGGAGAGGCAGCTCCTCTCCACTAAGACTGGTGGGGCTTGTTCCAGAGATCAGCTGTCAAACTTAAGTATTTTAATTAACAGTAAACAATTTTGTTAAAGGAAATCTTAGACTAATATGCCTAACATGCACAAATATGACATGGCATATGTTTTGTGTGTAAGAAGACTGAATTTCTTAGAGGTGGAGAAAGGATGAGTAAAAAAATCAGTCATGTGAGTTGTCAAATATAACCTTTTGGCATTCTAATAAACTGTTGCTTGGATAGAAATATCAAGCTATTACTAATGGCTATTAATGTGTACATGCTTCATGTAATTTTATAGTATCTTATTTTAATATCTGTAATTGTAATGAATTGCAATTTAGGAAGGAAACAATTTTCATTTACTTTATATAACATAATTATGGACCAAATTAACCCCACACTAGTCTTAATTACATTTAGTTTCATTTGGCTGATCAAGCAATTAATGTGCCACTGTATTTTGGAAGTAAAAACCAAGTTGTTATGGTCTGTCTTCAAAAAACATGTACTCATCTCAAATGTAGCCACTGTGTAAAACTGTCCTTTGGAATATTTTTTTTTCCTTGGTTTACTGTACATCCGTATGTTGCAGCACAAGAATGTGAGTATAATGAGGCCCTTCTGCACCTGGGGTCCTGTTATACTATGCTGCTTAATAATCTTCTCTTCATGGCACCCTTTATCTTCTGTTCTCAGATTGTACTTGTGCTTTTCTCTTTTAATTGGGAACTAATTTTAATTTTGTCATTAGAAACGATAAAAAAGCCCACATATAAAGTTGTGATTTCCTCAAGCTTCTGTACTGTCACTCAACCTTTTTTTTGAAGTCAGGGTTGGAACTAGCTCTTTTTGCTCTTCTGCCTAAAGAATAGCAGAGGGAGAATATTTGTAAAAGCCAAGACTAGAAAACCCATAAAATATTGAGCTGCATACTGATGTTCATATTCAGGTTTTCCTCAGCACTCCAGTGAAATCAATGCCAGCAGAATGAAGCATGAAAACAGTGTAATGGCTTTAGGATCTGACCCATTAGTATTTAGTACTATCTATCAGTGTGTCTAATCCTTTCAACTAATTGAGAGAGAAAACAGCCTTTTGCAATAAAGGTATGTTGTGAATCTAATTGGGGTAGTACAAGGTAATTTAAGCACAGTTCATAAGCAGGGACATTCTCACAACATAGGCACTGTATTATCTATTTATGAGGATTTGGAGGTGCTTTCAGAAATCAAGTGACTCATGTCATAGCAATAGCTTTATGTTATTTTCAAAATTTGAAAAAGAAATTACTATTCCCACGACCTTCACAATTCCCAGTGGAAAGCAGCAGTGCATTTATTAAACAGCATTTTATTTATGCTGCTTTTTTTAGAGATAATTTGTGTAGTTTTGTGACTTAGACAGAAGTAATTTTCAGCAGCTTTTTTCCATTTAGGGGGTAGATGAAGCACCAATCTACATGGGACCATACTATTTGCCTTGAGAGTGCATCGTGTTACTACTGGGATTAAGTCTTTGCTGGACCTCAGGAAAATCTGGGTCTTAATGCACTCTTCAGCTACTTCAGTCAAACTCTAGCACTTTTTTAACTGAAGCAATTCAAAGTCATTTTTAAAGCTTTTTTTAGTGTCCTTAACAGCAATTCTGAGAAAGCAATGTCTTTACACTTCCTTTTGCACCAGATAATGCTCAAAGCTAAATTTCTCTCCCTGAAGAACATTAGACAAACTGACTTTGTAGGGTTCTTTACATGACTAAAATGAATTGGATTTGACCTTTCATTTTTGACTGGTCTGGATGACAATCATCAAGAATATCATATTATATTCATATCAAAAGCTAAAAGATATTCCCCCCCACCTCACTCTTAATAGTAGGAAAGACTTTTTCTTTTTTTTCCCCCTATATGTCCACTGTAAATTCTCACCTTAACACTTGTAAAGAGCCAATGAAAACTTGGGCAAAAGGAATGTTGAAGCATTTGTAGCCATGCGTTTCATCAAGATTTTCCCACATTTGCCCTATTGGAAGTGGCCCATCAGTCAGTGCTTCCACTCAACAGTGTGCCCAAAGCTGTTCCCAGCTGATGTGGGTCGCCTCCTGCCCAGACAGGGTAACGGGCTGCACATATCACAGCTTGCAGCAGTTTGTCCTGCTCAGGCAAATAGTCTCACCAGGATCACCTCATTGGTGCTTTGCTGATAAAGCTCAAAGGCTGATGCACACAATGCTCAGCAAATGATAAAAGCAAATCTGGCATAAAGTCACTCATGACTTCTCAAGTGTAGGAGAAACCAATCTCTCCAAGATAGAGATAAACCCTGTATCAATTGGATGACAGTAGATTTTTTGAGAATCAGGGGTCAGAATGAAGTATATCTTGCTGCACACTGATTTGGGTCAGGTCACGTGGAGTGTGGATCATGATCAAGTGAAGGTGGAGAAGTCTGGTCCTACAGGAATAGCCTGATCAGTTGGGATAAACTCAAAAGGAATTTTGCTGTTGCTTTCACCAGTATGCGAATTTTACTCGCACACGAAGCTTCATGCAGTTAGAAACAGATGTTAAAGATGGAATTGATTATACTTAGTTTTCCCCTAAATTCTCTCTAGCAATATTTCAAAACCAAAAGAAGGCAGCATTTCCTAATGCTGCTATATACTAAATTTAAGGGAAGTTTATATGGCAGAGTGATATAATCCGAGGTCTAAGCAAACTCATTATCAGAGAAAAACACAGTAAAATTAATTGCAATTGGTGCCATATATTTTTTCAATTAAAAGAAAATGTACTGACTACTGAGAGAAGAGCATTTCTTTTCATTTCTAATGCAAACAGCTGAACCACTGTCCCATACCTCTTATTGAAATAAGCAGTCCAGATTTGGAAGTATACAGGGCTTTTAGCTGCATTTTTCAGCTGGTTAGAAAACTGGCATGTTTACAGTGATTTTATTTTCAAAGCACTACTCTAGTTTTTAAATATTAACTGCAATGAACCTCAGTCTTGGCACTTCCTGCAAAACCTGTTGGACACAGAGATCATTTCAGAAAGAGGAAAGAACATAGTGGCAGGTGAACAGTACAAGTGCAATCTAGCCTTGAGTGTGAAAACGGAGTTATGAGTCCACATGGCAGACTGAATACGCCTCCCCATTTGCTCCACAGCATGTAGAACATACTACAGTAACCACTCAAACTTTTAATAAACTAATCCAGCTTTCTTTGTAACAATTGGTGAAGCAGCAATACCACCAGATCTAACATGGAGTGATGGCAGTGGGAATGCCACAATGCCACACTGCTTTCAGTCTCCCTTTGCTATCCAAAGCTATCAGGGAAATGACACTTAGGGATGGATTGACTCCTCTGTATTTGTATGACCGAAAAACCCCACCAGAGGTAATGAAGGAGAAAAACTAACCGAGAACGATAAAGCCATTTTGAGAAATTGCTGTTAATATCCTAAAAAAAGATTGCACAATCCAATTCTGATGTAGAACTGACTTCTAATATTCTTCCAAGCTAGAAAGTATCTTTAGGTCTGTTAGGGAAAACTGAGTAACATGTTGTGAAATACCTTCTCTTATTTGCAAGATGTCATTCTAACACAGCCTCCTACTGTTTATTTCAGAGGAGATTGAAGAGCATCTTATATAGTATTAAACTACAGCTGGCAAAACAATGATTGCATACAGTTAATTTTACATTATTCTTGATTTTTTTTTTAAATTCTAGTTTTAGTTTACACGCTGTACATCCTACATTTGTTCATTAGTTTGCAGAAGTCAATCACTCAGTTTGATTCCTCCAGTCAGTCGTTGGTGAAAATTATCCAATGTTCTACTCTATTTCACACTCAAAGCACTTCCATTATGGTTGGATAATGGTTGTACCATCAATAAAGAGTATGAATCCAGTTATGTGGAGACCTCGGCTTAACCTTTCCATATGCTATTGATATTTATAGAGCTTCTGACATAATCAATTAGTCTGAAAACTGGCACTCATGGAAGGTAAACCCATATAAAGGAACAATTGCATCTGCATTTTCATTAACCTTTCAGATAAGTATGTAGAAAATAAAGACAAATACATACAATATGTAACGAACACTAATCCCCCAAATTTTCTAATGATATTGCAGATCAAGAATAAACTTGTTTAGTGCTATCATGATTGCTTAGTTCTGCAGCTGCTTTCATGAGTGTTTTAATCTTCAGCCAGACATCTAGAAACACTGTGAAAGTGAAATGAGATTAGCTGACTCTCATATGATACTCCTCTGAAACTAGTGCTGAATTTAAAGTCAGATGCAAATCCCAGTTTCATATGGTAAAACATTGTATTTGAAGTCAGTTGTTAACAGCTGACATAGCACAGCCATATCTAGGAAATATTAGACACACTACACACAAGTTTCAGGGGAATATGTAAGCAAGCCGGTTTTGATATCTGGAGATACCTTGGGTCTGGCCCTGGAAGAGGAGCTAGAACAACTGTGCTGGCCTTATTGTGGTTCATGAGAATTTGTACTCCATTTCCACTGATACACTGCAGAAGCATACTTTTGCTTTGTTGGAAGACTTACTCTGTTATACACCTGATTTTTGTACTCTCTTGATGGTTCAGAACACAAATCATGATATTTTAGTCCTTCTCTAGAATAAAGATTTAATCATAATGGAATATTTTCATCTTGAGAGAACAAGCTGTATCTAATTATTAATTAAAACATTACTACAGTAGATTAGTTTTCCTGGTCTGTACATTTCACTCTATTAATGCAAGTCATAAGGAAGAGATTTCTGAAGAAATGAGTAGAAGAGCTGAGAAGGAAAGCAAGTCCTTGGTGTTATCACTGTTAAATCCAAAGGACAGGTTCTGTGCACCTCAGTGATGACAGCCATGCCTGCTTGGGCTAGACTTGAAAAGAGTCAAAAGGAGCACTTTCCCAGATAATGAAAATTCTTCCCTACTTTAAGAAGAATGTGGGAGGTACAACAGAAGAGAAGTACAGAGGTCTCTAGGCAGGCTCAAGGAAAGGACCATATGAGAAGCTATGACCATATCTGCTATTACCCTTGGGGATTTACAACTGGATCCAGTTATAGTAACCAGTGAGGTTACCATTCACTCTTGAACACAGTACTCACCTCTTTTTGGACCCAAGCCATGTGAATTACTTAGACAGATGGGCTGAAGTTCCCCCCGCTGCAGCTGAAAAGGAAAATTCACATAGACTTCAAAGGGGCCAGATTTTCCTCAGTCATCAAAGGATGTTGGCTCCTTCATAATAATACCTTTACATATGCATAAGTACAGGCTAAAGAAAAACGGAATAGATTATTTGTAAGGAAGAAAATGTCCTCAGAGCTTGGTTATTTAGTACAAATTGTTTGGTGTGAGTGGGAGGTTTGCAACAGCAGTCACTTTGGTTGCAGGACTAGATGGCAAGACATTCTGGTGAAAGGAGTAGTGAAATCGTTCAGTAATTAAATATATATATGGATTTTACATTTGAATAGTAGGGCTAGAAAATGTAGTAGATGGAAGGCTTTTTAACTCATAAGATGGTGCGGTAGAAGTGAAGGCCTTGTAACCTTATTTTAGCAGCCTGATGGGTTTTTGTTTCAAATCCCATCTTATGCATTTAGTGCAGCTCTAGCCTTTTATTAAAATGGGAAAATATATTGTTTATAAAGTGTACTCCTGACAAATAGTAAGCAAAGAAATGTGCAAAAAATGTATTGTTTCCATAATCAGAGATACACTGTAAAACAGAATAAAGTGATAAATACAGAGTGCCATTGTTTGTTGTTGTTATCTGTCTGTGCCCAGTGGCAAGAAAGTCTAAATGAATTACAAAGAAATTTTTAATAAAAGAACCAGAAAAAAAAAATAATAGGCTCCATAACCTGGAAGAACTTTGAATAAAAAATGTCCCCTGAAACCAAAAGTCCTTTTAAAATCTCCACACTTTCTCACCCTTTTCTGGTTTTTTTTCTTTCCCCTGCTCTTACTTAAAAGCCTCTGGGTGATTTGTCCTATTCCCTGCCCAATAACAGCCAAACCATTGTTTTAGGGAAGATATTTTTAATGTTGTATATTTTAGTTTTTTGTTGCTTTTATTTCTTTTCTTGGACATTTCATCCACACACTGCAGAAAATGTGAACATAAGCAGCTGCAATATGAGATGAACTCTGAACACCAAATAGGTAGGCCCTAGAGGGGAGGAACTGAAATATGAGCTGCTTATTCTTGGAGCCCTTTAAACCCTCCAATCTGTTTTAAATTATTTTGGTGCCTCTATTTAAAGGTTAAATTTTTGTTGTTGTTGTGAGCCATAGTTTAGTAATACAAAACCTGGGCAACATCAGCATAGAGTCAATTCAGAGATTACATACCCAGGGTCTTTCCTGATCCTGCCTAAAGTGAAGCAGCATGTTTATACTTAGCAACACATTTTGACATGAATGAACTTTTCACGTCTCTGCTCATAAAATAAACACGTACATTCAGCAGGAAAAAAATCATCTCACTCAATGTTCTAGCTTACATATGTTATTTACAGACCATATGTTGAAATCTAAATATGGTTATGTATATGCAAAAATTATAGCTATAAAACACTGACTTCAGAGCTGTGCATTAAACAGCAAAACTTTTACATCTATCGTTAAATCCTTTTTTGGTGCTAAGTCTTTAGAACATTAGATTTCACTAAAAAAACCCAAACTTATTTTCCCCTCTAGCCCTTTCAAGCGAAATCTTGGCACCTAAAGCACTTATCCTTTGTTTTTCCTCTACAGTATTTGGTTTCAAGGCACTCATAATTTGAGCATTAGGGCTTAGATGTCAGCATGAACACAGTTTCGATGGCTGCTTTTTGCCATTGCCACTTTGAGCTCTGCTCTACTAAGTGCCAATGGGAAATTCCTAAAGGCCAAGGCATTTTCAATAAATTAGCATCAAGACACTGAGTCTTTGTAAAGCACTTAGGTGAAATTTGATTCAAAATGCATATTTGGGGATTTCTGACAATGCTTTCTTTGTTTTTTATGCAAATAGAAAAAGCCTTGGAATCTCTTGAATTTATATGATCAAAGATGACCACCATGAATGTGTCTGGGAGCATTACCAAATGACAGAAATACCAGAGACAGTTATATTATGAAGATTAAAATAGACGTCTTTTAAAAATTGTGCCTTCTAAAGAACATTGGGTTTTTGACAATTCATTAACTTTATGTATTTTTAATCAAACTAATTTTGAAGCATCACATTTGACATGATACACATCAAATGGTTACCGCTGGCTGGGGACTCAGAGACTTCTAGAATGTAACAATTAAAGGGTTTGTGCTCCTCTCAATAGGCCAACTAAACTCCATTACAATTAATTAGAGAGAGATTTACACATTCTTTTAAAGACATGAGTATGGTTTCAAAGATATTAAGTAGCATAGCATATACTCCTTCCACGACAGCCACTATGATACAAACTTGGTGCATGGATCTTTTTATTCAAACAATGATAGGAATGTTTTGTGTTTTGTTCTGCTGGGCTATTTTATTTCAAAAACTGCAACCAGTTAATGAAGAAAGGGTTTCCTGCAAAGATATTTCAGTTACGTAGGTCCACTTCCCTATGTAAAGGCAAAAAATACATTATAAAAATGCTAAATAACTGACTGGTTTGGTAGTCTGGATGAATAACATGGTACATTTTGCCACAGGAAGAAAAAATGGGATGGTGACTCAGTCACTTCCCTGGGAAGTCAGTTCCAATGACTGAAATGGGACTTTCAAAGAGTGCTGCCAATCTACGAAAGGTTTAAAGGACAGCAACAGCATTTTCAATCAAATTTTATGGGGTTTAGCTGCAAAGAAAAGCATTGTGAGGAATCAGAAAATATCTATTGCAAGAAGAATTGAAAAGATTGTAAACAGCTACCCGTTTTTTGTTTGGTAGGCAGAAATTTTCTAAGTTCTGATGATGCCATGAGAAGGATTTAAGGGCTTCTACTGCCCAAATAGAGCTTTGCAAAGTTCAGATATATAGTTTACCTTCTTGTTTATGGCCATGTGTTTAACACAGTACTAAGAATAAGAAATTGTCTTATTATCATGTGGCAACACCCCTCAAGCTGAATAATATAATGGGACTGTCTTCTACAAAGCCTAGAAAGAACTACCAAGAAGTGAAGCTGTTGCTCATCTCACTTGCAGGATGTATTCCAAATTTCTGTTCCTCATGATGCTTCTAATATGCATATATTCTTACTGTTTTTAGGAAGAAACTCTCTGTTTCACTATTGATGAGTCTCCATAAAACCAGAAATAATTATTTTCTCTTGAATAACTCAAAGGGTCTTTTCTACAGATTATTGCAAAAAGTCTACTTGAAGAATATTGAAATTATACAAACTGGAATTGCAGTGAGCAAAGACTGAGACAATGGGTCATTCACTACTGCTGGATCAATTTTCTAACTGACATTAAGCTGTGAAGAAAATTTCTGAAGATCTCACCAAAAATACATCATGCTTGATCTGAGTCTCAGGGCTAATATAGCTCATCCCTTGGCTGATTCTGATAAGGAGAGGTTATCATCCAAGCAGAGTTTACTGTAAGTTCCTAAAGAAACTATGAAAAAATGAAGATTTTAAATTAAATTTTGTTCCATTTTATCTAGGTTTTCACTTTCTGTGAAAAAAAAATTGTTCTCCCCACCCTAATCATAGGACTCAATGCATTGGGAAATTTTGAAGGTAAAATTTGCCCCTTACTTGCTACATTATTTGTGGTGTCAGCTTGGACACTGTGTATAAAAATGGAATTTTTTTCTTTTGACTTCATTGGGCCATGGAACAAGCTCAATATCCACATCAGCTAGAGAAAAGTTTGCTTAATTTAAGTTTTTCCGGGTTTTTTTTATGCACAGATATACAGTGTCATCGCTTTTTTTTATTGTTTACCATAATTATGTCTTTACTTGAAATTCATATTTAAAGCAATGCATGGTTGTCATGGAATTGTTGGTAATGTGTGACTACATTATGCTGTCTTTTGCCAGGACACTTGTAAATGAGACATTATCCTTGGAGATTTTCTTGGCTGAAAATGTGAGTAATTAAAAATGTAAACAAATATTATCCATTACATATGCCACAATAATAAATACTTCAATATAATGCAAGTTAATGACTCCTTAGGGATTCAGTCTAATCCCATTACAGAGTGTTTCATAGGTGTACAAACAAATAGTTAATCATTTAATATTTTAACGTGCTTATTATATTTATATTATATAGTTCTCAATTGGAAAAAAACAAAAAAAACCCAAAAAACCAAAGACAGCATCAATGCCTAATAATTATAGAGCATGAAATGTAAGAGAGGCAAATAGAGATGGAAACCCAGAAGGTGTTCAGGACAGCTCTTGGTCTGCTCTTCAAACAGACATTGGGTAAGGAGGATGGATGTGAAAATTAGGGCATTTCTTTTGCTTTCACTCCAATAGATGAGTTATTAAACCTCTCGCAGGGATATTTATATCTACGGTGTGAAGGGACGTGACCCAGGGGGAATGTGTCAGCTGCAGCCAGCCCTGCTGAGGCTGCTGCAAGACCTGGATGCAGGGAGCAGAGCACCCGTCTGGCCACGCAGCAACATGGGGGGGGACATGGATCTCTGGGAAAGGGAGGTGGGCGTCAGTCGACCTTTCTGAAAGCAGGTGTTTCTTTTCTGTCTTTTAGATCTTGCTCTCAGAGTTAAAAAGCAAACTACCAGATGAAGAAAATCCTCCAAGCACTGGGAGGACATTTGCGAAAAAGTGAGAGCTGGTGTTGGCAGCATGTGCTGCACGCAGGGCAGAGGAACGGTGCAGTTCAGAATGGTTCCATCAATAACGGAATCAGAGCCAGAGAGCTCTGAGGTGCAGGGAGGTCCTGGAGGAGAAACAGTGGATCCAGGCTGGGTGCTGGCTCTGGAGGGTGCACAGGGCTGTGTGTGGTCCTCCATGGCCCCCATGGACACCATGGCACACTGTGGATGGACACTGGCACACACAAGGACAGGTGAGCTACTGAGTCTCTGGGCAGCTTCACTCAGTCTCTTTTTGGAGCTCCTTGTTTCCAGTGGAGTGACCCACACCATCCCTGTGCAGGTGGACTAGCTGACATGTAGGTTCCCTGAATCCTGACATCAGGGACTTGACTTCATTGCGATGCCAAATAGCACAGTGCCTTTCCTGCTTAGGTACTGCTTTATGGATGATGACCAGCACATCACATTTCCCTGGGAGATAAGCTGGCAGATGCTGCAATGGGCCTGCAGCAGCAGACAGGCTGCCATGGCCATGGTGTCCACAGCCACGGTGTGACACAGGGGCCATGGGATATGTTAACTGATTAGCTAATTCCTATTGAAATGAAATATCATTTCATATCAAATTCCCCCAGCTACAAATCTTCATCCTGCTAGTGACTTCATTCATCACCTCAGTGAAATCATTAAAATTATTTACTTCTCTTCCCCCATTTGTAAAGTAGGAGTTGAAGTTCTCATTTCCACATCTACTTAAGCCCTTTCCAAACTTCCTGTTCACTAGTTCCTCACTAATTTCCATGCCTTTCCTAATGCTTTAAATAATAGCAGAATTTGCCAAATTAACCCTTTGAATGGATACTGAAAACTCCTAAACACTCAGTAAATCTCAGAAACTTCTCCATAATTAGTTGCTGTAAAAGGACAGTGATCCTAGGAATCTGCAAAAGGACATTGCTGAGTCATCTTTATACCAGGCTCTTAAACCCTGCACAGAAATGCTCTTTAATAACTTTGAAGTCATATTAGCCGGAAAGTCTTATTAGCTGCTCTATGGATTTGAAGGCTCTTCTGGAGGAAGAGCTTATAGGAAAAGTCCAGGGATCAACTTTGGAGTAGAAATAAAGACTCTTGTTTATTTGGTGCCTCTTTTTTTTTTTTTTTTCCCTTTTCTTTCCAGGGATGAGTATCTAATAAAGTCAAACCACCCGTGAACAGGAAAGAGAAAATAGCCTGTGCTCATGTCATGGTCTTTCTCAGAAGGCAAAGATCAGCTTTCTGACAGCTGAAGACATTGTAGGTGTGGGCACTTGGTAGCTGTCTACTGCTTACATTGCTCTGAGAGTACCATCTGACATACAAAAGATATATTGAGGACAGGCAGGCAGAAATCCCAGGGATGATGCACACTTCAGCAATGAAGAGTTTTAGTCAAATCAAGCTAAATAACCCCACAATTACATGGCCAATCCTGAATAGCATAGCTCTTTCACATTATTCACAGCAAATCCTCTTTCCAGTTTTTTGGAATAGAACCTCTTTCCCCTCTAAGTTTCATCTTTCCAAATTTATGTTACCCATTTCCTTTGATAAGGTGCTTTGGTTTATCTATTGGAATAGGTCTGGTTTTGTATTCCTAAGATGTTAGGTGTCTCTTATGATTCACAATAAATTCACAATTTTTACAATAAAGTACTTATTAATCCCTAGGTTTGAGGTGTTTTCACTCTGGTTCTTTGATTTGCATCTGCTTACAGGATGGCACTCCTCTCACAAAATGTAAGGGAAGGTTTGGTACAAATGTTAATTGATAACACCACCTTGAATTTCATTATATCTGCGTAGCTTCATAGAGATTCCACAAATCCTAACCAATAAAACCAAGGATAACCTATTCCTTTTTTCTAATCAGTAGATTACCAATAACACATCAAAATACTGTTCAGGAGTAAAGATATTGGAGTTCAGCCCACAGTGTGCCCTGTACAGTATAGTAAATGGAATTCCTGAAGACAGTTTGTATGCTGCAGTCTGAAGTCAGATAATATCAGATGTTTGCTGCCTCATTTGTTTTGATTAATTGTTTCAGTAGGGATGGACCAAAGGGTAAGCCAAAAATCCACGTCAGAGAAAGGAAATCTATGTTTCACCCTCTCAGTTTTTAAGAAGTAAATATGCTCTGAAATTTTGCTTTCTTGACTCCCTTTAACTTTCACAATTTGCAAGGAAGGTTCATCATACTGTTAAGAATAACAACAAAAAGCCTGAAAGAACCATGATCGTGTTTGTTTTGTGCTGGTGCCTTTTTGGAGAAAGGCTTGGGACTCCTGCCACCAGTGAACCGGGATCACTTGGTTGTTTCAGAGATGTGTGATCATCCCTAGTCTGTTTAGTTTTTTTTCTCCCAGAATTTTTCTGTTGCTATCAACTCTACTAGAGAGTTAGTTGCTGGAGCTATTTTCAGGCATCATGTCAATCACAGCTTCTCTTCCTACCACCAATAGTTTAATTTCATCTTTGGTCCCCTCCTGCTACCTCCGCCGAGTGACGTGGCTGCACAGGGACCATGGTGGAGGCAGGGGACGGTGGGAGAGACACATGCCTACCTCTTAGCTGAAATAATGGATTTTTCCAATTCACCTGCAGGTGATTACACCACCTGTGAAGCCTGTGGGCATGGAACCCTGGGTAGCGATTTCAGCCATAAACTTTCTGTTTTGTGGTGTTTACCTTTGCTATCCCCCATGACAGGTTTCTCTTCTGACCAGTAGCCTATGGCACTCAGCTGGGGCAACGAGACTCCTGTGCGATGCAGCACACAAAGAGTGACAAATTAAAATGACAGGGCTGTCTTACAAGATTGGGATCTAGTGAAACGAAATATTTCTAGTGCAGGTAACAGAGGCAGTGCTACATAGTAATATGTGGGAAAAGCCAGTGTAATTTTCAAACGTTTGTAACATAACTGAGTTTGTCACTGTCCCAGCGCTATCATGTCACATCTTCCCCAGGTGCAACTGAAAGTGTGGCTAGGGGGACTTTGTTTGCAAAAATAGCTCTACTTATAATAGAAACATTTTTCATTTTTATCTCCTCTAGCTGTATTAATGGCAGCAGTAAAATGAATCCAAAGAGCCATCATGAGCTTAGAAAATCATATGGTAAAAACTTCTTTACAATGAAATTCGGCATATTATCTGACACCATTTCCCCCTCTTTATTTTAAACTGAATAAATAAGTTAATCATGCAAACATACACACAATGCTGCCCTCTGATTATCTGATTCCTATTGTCCTATTTAATAGAAAATGTTGATCTTCTGCTATCAGCATTTCAAAATCCTGAGTTTTAAATTCACTGTTCTGCATTTTAAATAAAGCCTTGAAAATTACTTTGAAGAGCTCTTTTCTCCCAATGGGTCTTCAGCAAATACACACAAATATTTTGTATTCTTAAACACAGCACTGATGTACACAAATGGATAATTGCCTCTACAACTTAGGTATCTAAATCTCTGCCTTTCAAGTGACATTTTGCATGCTCATTTGTGTGTAAGATTACAAAGAGGCTTCAAGTGTCCAGACTGCATCAAAATCATTCCTGAAATGCTTATGTCTCTGTTTAATTAAGTTGAAGTGAAATTCATGTTATTCAAGCACTGTTAAATCAGGCTGAAGTTAGTGAATCTGAATGACATGCTGTAGCATGATTTTAAACTAACTAAATATGTGGCATTTTAAGGTGCTTTCTTTTTGTTTGAGAAGCAAACCCCAGGTGTTTTGCAGAGCAACCCATAGAAAATTAAAGCCTGTTTTTCATATATCTGAAAGGCAGGAAAGTCTGTGTTCATCAAAGAAACAGAAATTCCTCTCAGAAATAAAGACAATTCATGCCTTGCACTAAATTGGTAAATAGAATTCATAATTTCTGAAGCACTGTAGAAAATGAAAGATTTTTCTTGAGTGAAATAATACCCAACCAGAAGTGCAATGGTAGCTAAGTAGGATACAAATTGTAGCCCCCCTGCCTTCTCATTTAATTTCAACTTTAGAACAATTTCAGTCCATCACTGAACATGTTGAAAGGGATCTCATTATTAAAAATTCAAAATATATTCTCCATGATCTTTTATTCTAAGAAATCCCAAATGCCTCAATGTACAGAAACACACATTTTTAATGAACCAAATGGACTTGTTTTTATAACTGACAGGAGGTGCTGGGAATTGGAATTGGAGGGGGGGAATCAGCTAATTAAATCTAAATCACCAACAGTGAACATAATTTCCTTGTCCAGTCACTTCCAGTTTCACCAGCTTCCTTGTACCAGTCTCATACTTGATTTCCTTCTCTGGTTTGGCTTTGTTACCTTTGAATTTTAATTAGACAGCTTCCTCCATGCTGCCCGGGTGCCACTCAGCAATGCATGTCATGGTGTGTGAACACAGCACTGACAGGCTCATTGCTGTCAGCTCCCGAGCCCCAGCCCAGCTCCCCATGCCAAGAATGCCTTCCCGGGCAGGATCCAGCTCTGCTCCTGGCTGCCGGGATCGGGTCACGGGCACAAGGGCACCTGCCGTGTGCCAGGAGCCTCCAGGACTTTCAGCTACTAAAATGGAAGAAGTCTCCCACCATGTGCAGCTGTAACTCCTCGAGGCTTACAGCACAGCCAGATTTTCACAGGGATAGGGAAGGCTGCCTCCCTGCCAAATTTCAAGTTGCTATTCTGAAATACAAGGTTGATGGATCTGCTAGGAAAGGAACTTGCCAGATTTCACCAGCATTTTTGTTCTTTTTTT
>VXBI01000290.1:1924659-2036924 GCA_013397375.1 Toxostoma redivivum | reverse complement strand
TTTTTTTTTTTTTTTTCCCTAACAATATTCTTGAAACATCTAAATCATCTGAGATGTTGTCATAGCTAAATGCACCTCAGATGGTTCAAATATGGCAAACACTTGGGAAACAGAGTTTTAGAAAGGGACTTGCTGGGAAACCTTAATAAGAAACAGAGCTAACAACCCAGTCAATGTTTACACTGAAAGAACAAACAAATAAACAATTGTGCACTTTAGTTGCTTTGACAGTAAATCTAATCAACATAACAGATTGCAATAGATCTTTTTCCCATTAATATGAGAGCTCTGAGTAAGAGTTAAGAAAGGTAGACCTTCATTTTTTACTAGCTGAAGAATAGTGCATACAGCAATATTCCAAATTTTAAAGGAGAGTAAAAAACTGTTTCACAGAACACCCAAATCTGTTAGGGTATATCATTCTTTGGAGAGAATCACTTTCAAATTGGACTCCTATTATTCACCATGCCATGATGCACCCTGGCCCCTGCATGACAAGATACCTACTTATTTGATCTGCAGATACCCTATTTCTGCCCAGGGTTTTCCCAGATTAGACTAAGACTTTACTTATAACATTAAGGAAGTTGTTGTAAGTACACTTCATGTAGCATGCCAGAGGAATCCTGTGCTGGGAGGTAAAAGATAGGAGAGACACAGGGAAGACAGGAGGGAAGCTTTTATGTAGCTCCACTGATCAGCATAAATAGAAAAGGGGCATTGCTGCAGCTATAGTCACTGAGCTGCAGAAAGAGTAATTTTTCAGTGGGATAGAGAATTTAGGGGCTGTTACTCCATTGTCCAGCCTAACCCAGTGGGCAGGATACCAAATATTACTTCCACATTTCCCTTCAAAATCACACACATTAAACCAAAATCAACGTGGCCTTTTGAGTTTATTATTAGCTATCTGGAATATGAGGCATATTTTCCTTTTTTTGTGAGAATTGGGGAAAATGTGCAGCAATGTATACACTGTAATAAAACAATGAAATTGAGAAGCCACTGCTTAAGTTAATTCAACACAGCCACAATATAGCTCAATCTAATTAAAATTGAATAAACATTTTTTATATAAATTCAATTAATTGGTGTGGTTTTACGTGTGCATTCTACAACATGAAATTGTGACCAATAGCTTATTCTTCCAGCACTGCTAAATAATTGCCTGAAGTCAGAGGATAAAGAATAGCAAAAGCTGAAAATCCATTATGCTCTGTAACAATCTGACTAAAACTAATTAGCTGCTATCTAAATTTTCACACCTCTATTTCTCGATCATCTTCTCTTTTAAAAATAAACACATGCACTCTGAAACGAGGTAAACATAAATGGTATTCAAAACATGAAAATAGCAGGTCCAATTTTGAACTCTACTCTGGCTTCCTGGTACATGGCAGAGACACTGGAAGGATCAAGGGTTGTAGGAGGACCATCCTCCCTGAAGGGAGACAAGAAGGGGAGTCTCCAAATCAGCCCGCCCCATTGGTGCTCCAAACGTTCTCTCCTTGTGAAATTTATAATTTAGCAAATACAATGATTATTTTAAAATCCCCTGACTAATGTGTTTTGCATGTTGAAAATATATGGATTGTTGCTAAGTTTAAATAGATGTTGAAATTTTGGATGTCATGCTGGTGTGCAAGAGCACCTAACACATGACTCCTATTGCTATGGGTTATGTAAAACATTTGAATAATTTGGGAAGGGTAGTAATTGCAGGGAGATGAAACTATATTCCTCTTTAAAATTAGCTCAGAGTATCTCCAACTTTTGTAGATTCACAGGGTCAGTGTCAGGAATGTACAGAGACACTTACTGTTGAAAAATTATTATCATAACAAAATACTCATCTTTTGCATGAAATTTTAAACTCTCGAGGAAGTGCACTCTTATACATTACAACAACACCCACTGGGTAGAAAAGTGATGCTATAACTTCATTTGCCTGTCAGGAAATGTCTTCTATTGTGATGAGACAAAAAAGAAATTTGGTTTTGTATACTGATTCAGCTAAGTTTAATCAAGTTTTTCTCTAGTACTGTTATTTATAAGCTCACATAAACAGTGGTTTTAACATACATAAATGGATAAACATGTTGGTTTATCCAACAAAACTCAAAAGCAACTCATTCAGCTGGTTGGGCCTGATTAGATGGGGAAACAGAGGATCACTCTATAGCTAAACTCTTTATTAATTTGCACTATGAAATTCCTAATCTGACACTCAGAAGTCTTTAGAACACCAATGCCTTACAGAGAGATGATAGTAGAGACTGTGAACTTAGAAGGTAGACCTTTAGGGTATTTACTTTGCACACATTACTCCCAGGAGAACTGAATGAAGAACTCTACCTAAACTATTTTTATTTAAGAATCATTTGTACAAGAGAGTTTATCTCATTGGCCTTCTTCAGCTCATTGTAAATGAAAGTCTTAAAGTGCTTTCAAAAACCTGTGCATTTTCTTGGAAGCAATCAGTGAGTGTAGACAATAGTAGAAAAGAGGACAGCAACATTTTATCTTTCAGCACGATTAAGAACTACCTTGCTTATTTATCAGCTGAATAGCACTTTGGCCACCTTTGAGACTGAGACGGAGTCGCTATATTGGTAATTAGTAGACCAGGGCATTCTCCAGCTCTTCTGGCAAAGGTTTGGCCTTTATTTCCTTGCTCTGCAGACCATGAAACTCAATGGAAAATAAAGTAATAATCAGTCTCTGACTGGGACATGATCCTCTTGCATCCCCAAGCTGCCTTTACACAATGTTGGAGCTTGTTTTACCTTACTTCTTTTGTCTTTAACACATACATTTTGTATTACAGTAGCATAGGTACAGCACCAGACTAGACTGCTGTCCAGGTTCAGCCTTGCCTATCATGCCATAATGCAGACATTCATGCAGAAATATGTTCATATGTGGTCTTAGACACTACCCCAAATGAGGCTCTGCAACCTAGAAATTCCAGTAAGTGTCTGTTCCTCAACCTCTGCATTTTTCTGTGGATGATAGGTACCATCTTCCCTCCAAGCAGCGCTGTGCTGTGCCCTAAGGCTGTGTTGGAGGGGTCCTCCAGAGCAGAGTGGGGCACAGCCCAAGCACAGTTTCCCTTCACTACCAGGCAGCAAGGGAGGGATGTGCCAGAGATGGGCACTCACAGCCACTCCTCAGAGGGAGCCCTTGAGAGAGGAGGGATTCCTCCCTGTGGGACTACTTCTGTAACATTTTGCTCTGTCCTTCCAACCATCAAGCCAGTGGCTTGCTGCCAGGCACAGAGCCTGCCTTGGCTATCAGATCTCGTTTATGTCAGTGAGCAACGGCCTCAGTAAAAGAAAATGTTCACAGTCAAAACTATTCTCAGTGAAATCAAAATAGTCAATGCATTGTCAGGGAAGAGTGGTGCTGCCCTACCAAATAAATGTCACTTTGGAAGCAAGTATATTAACAAAAAATATATGTGTAGGCAAAGTCCAGACACTTGTTTTGACAGTGTATGATTTTGCTCCCTTGTCAAACTTCTCTTATTACACATGGAATCACACACTCATTTTCAACAAGAACATGACGATGCAGGAGATTTCCAGTACATCTCAGCGTGTATTTGCCTTTGGATTGGCTTAATGTATTTTTAGGCTTATCCAGCTGGTTTGGAGAATACACAAGGACCAAATTCAAGCACTGCTTATGCTTTAATTACAAAGGTTTACACAGGACTACACTCTGCCTCTTCTCTTTCCACCAAGATACATTTCTGTAGAGTGATTTAGATATTTTATGTGCCTCAGTGGGTCTCCTTGTTGTAAACATGCAACTTTATTTAAAATATGAATTCCTGAATTAGATTCAAATAAAATGTTAAATAAGAGATTTTCATCAATAATTATCTACCAATAAAAATAGTTTTATATGCTTAATAATGAATATAATTGGAATTTTTTTGCACATTATTGTGTAAGTATTTGCAATTATTGGTTTACATTATTTTTCTATCAATCTTTATATCTCTATGGAATAAAAAACCAGAACATTTTTAACCTAAGCATATACATTTATAAACCAGATAAATGTTGTGATTATCTCTTCCTGTATGTAATTCCTCATGAGGGATTCAGTTAATTGAACATACCTTTCAAAACATAATCTATGGCTTAATTAAGCTCAGCAAATATAAAATTTGAAACCACATACCCTCTATTGGCAGCAAAGTTAGGGACTTTTTTTAATTTACTTTTTATCCAATGCTATTAATGATTGCTTTGCACAGGCACATAATACATGCAGGTAGCATGACTATATCCAAAACAGAAGTTAAGTTTTTGATTTCTCTGTCAGGGATCAAAAGTCTTTTTTTTTATACATACATCAACTCTTTCAATAACAAAATAAGAACTTATTGACATTGAGTAGATTTCATAGCTTGTAGAAAAGACACATATCATTGTAATGTGTGAAATTTTAATCAGAAATGTTGTGAAGGATAAAGGTAAACTGACTGCTATAATTAATGTGTTCTGCCACAGATATTTAGCTGACACATTTGAGAAGTGTGGTTTATGTTAACTATTCCACTGCTCGAATTCTGTCCTTGCTAAACGATGGTACTGTTTGACAGTTTTAAGTTACGATGCTTTCCTGTCTTCAGCAAAGTTTTTCTTCATCAAGAGTATGATCCTGTCAACCAGAAACTTGCAGTACTGCAGTGGTAGGTGGACAATGGACATGCTGATGTAGATAGGCTGCACTTGGTAATATGTGTTAAAACTTCTAGCAAAAGTTGACAGGCTTGAACCACTTGAATATGGCCTTTCCTCTCCCTCCCTTTTTTAGCATTTCAAATATTCTATTTATTTTACCATTGAGTTTATGAAGACTTGTGCCCACAGCCATAGCTTCTTGAATAAAAAATAGGTCATCTTACCTATGGAAGGAAAATTACTAAAATCTATTACCACAACACTAACAAGGATAGAGTTATAAAAAGATTATTGTTCTCAAAACAAAATGCCTATCTTTTACATCTAACACATTTCTGGGAAAAGCCCAAGGCCCTGATTCTGCCACCGTTCCTTGCACTGAGTAGAACCATATGGTCCCATGGAGTTGATCTAACTGCCTTTGGAGTATGCTACCACTCAAAATAAGTAAGAATGGCAGGATCTGGCCCTGAATGAGCACATGGGCTCTGCACCCTGCCCTAGAGGTTAACAAACTGGGTAAGAAAATTCCAGGCTGAAGGGGATTCAGCTGAGAAGGCCCTCTCTGATACAAGCTCCCACCCCTAGAGATGTAGGGCCACTTAAGGGAAATTCTCATTCAACATACATTCACTTTAGAGGGTTTTGTAGGGAGTTATAATCTTTTTACATATCATTTATATATTGTCCTATTTCCAGAAGCATCAAGCTGCCTGTGTAACTAATTGCTTTAATGGAGGAATGACAAACCAGGAGACAGGCAGGAAATAACAGCTTCAGAAGTGCATTTGTCATTCTGAAGCAAGAGAAAGGATTTTCCGGTGCAGATAATATTTGGTCTCATAATAGTTAACCAACAGAACTCATTTTGCAGTCTTTAGGCACCCAGCTTCTCTATGCCCAATAAAGACTACCCTGAATGCTTGTTTTATTTTCCAAGCAAATAACATCTTTAAAAAGTTGCTCTTACAAATAGAAAAAATTGTTAACTTTTGCTGCATCATATACCCCCCATCAGTACAGTGCATTTACAGGGCATATTTTCAAAGGATACAGGGTTATAAGTATGCAAAATAAATCCCTATGATCTGTCTGAAATAGATGATTAAAGTGATTTCCTCAGAGTGCAAATAGAGAGAAAAGTGTCATTTACAAAAAATCCCATACTAAAAGTCACAGATTCTGATTCTTTACTTTGCTTCTGCCTTGGATATATCAGTCTTACCTGAAAAGATCTACTTCAGGCGCCTCTTGCCATGCCAGTATGGGTGTGCAGCAGACAAAAGACATACCAGAAAGGGGAAGACAGATATGCCACTTAAATTAAATAGGAAATGAATTGGCCAGCAAGTTGGCATGTCTGCTGAGACAAATCATAGACAACATGTCTCTCAACAACAGAACTTATTTGTTTTCTCTTGCCAACAGATTCATCACTGCCCAGGCAAAACAGGCAAAATACATTAGTGTCATGGTAAACTGATAAAGAGAAGTGCCTCAATCTAGCATCCTCAATGGCGAAAGTCTTAGGGCTGTATTGATCTGTGTTATATAAATCTTGTTTTCTGTCTGCAGAAGTGAATCAGGAATGACCCTTAAGGTTAACAAACATTGTAATGTCTTTCAGCTGGGGCAGATGCCTATGTGCTCCACACATTGTATTTGGTCAAGTCCCATCTTGTCATTTTACTGCCAAGGAGCTTAACTAATTGCTGGCAATCATAAGACAGTTTGATGGAAGCAAAGAATTCCTACAATTGTTGCCCCTCTCTCTTTTTTTCCTCAGCCTTAACAAGCGCTCAAAGCCATGTAGCGGAAAACAATCAACACTGAATTAGTCAGCAGGAGTCTTAGCTGAGCTGGAACTTTATGTAATTGGCATGTCATGTCTGTACATAGCCAGAAGCAGGCCTGATTAAGCTGATGTATTTTGTTTCAGTAAACTTTTACAAAAGCCACTTTACCTCCTCTTGATGGTTGCACGTCATAGCATGTGCTTAACATGAGATTTTTCTGCAGAGCAAAGGAACTAGACAGTCACCACAGGCATTTTGGATTGGAGAAGTATTGTCACATTGGCACGTACCAGTTACATAACAATCGAGCCTCTAGAATGAGCCAGTAACTAAAGAAGCAAGTTTGTTATTGAAGCATAACTCTTACACCAAACTTCCTTGGTTTCTGTGCACAACTTAATTTTCTACAGCCTATTTAAGTGGGTTTAAAAACAAGAAAACAAGATGCTAGTTACAGTTTTCTGTTAGAACAATTTCCAATTAAACTTGCAACGTTTTCTTGGCATTTATTAAAATGATTCCCATGCAACAAGGAATCCTTCCAGCAGAGATACTACTCGGGACACTTAAGCAATCCACCCTATCCGATCCAATAAAATTTTACTATGCGTTATACTTTGCTCTACAGATAGATTTAGTCTTAAAATACTAAAAGTGCCAGTCTGCATGGAAAAAGAAAGTATCTAATCCTTATTGCTAAAAGTAAATCATAAAGCTTAAGGCATAGCAGCTGTGTTCTTTCATAGTAGTGTCCTTTTTGTCATAACCTTAAATCAAATGATACAGTTGAACTTAGCATAGATTATTAAAGCTAAAAGACTAGCATTCTGTGCTTCTATTACGTCATAGTTGACAAAATAAAGACAAGATTCAGGGAACTAATGGAGCTTTTTTCCTTTTGTCACAGAAAGGTCAAGCTAGTTTTCCACATTTTATATGTGTGTCATTCTCAATATAGCAACAGAATCTCTTACAGAAAACAATGTAAGTAAATGTCTCTACGAAGCTACTAGTCACCTGATCAAAAGCCAATGTTGAAAAACACTTCTAATGACTTTCTCTTATGCATCAGTGCACCTACTAATGAGCTGCCAGAAAAGGCTTTGCAATGCTTTGCTAAGATAGAGCAGGAATGTGAGAAGCCTGAGATCTAACTTCCCTGCTGTGATCCCTGCCTTTCTACTAACAGGGAGCCCAGGCACGGAGCTACTAATGAGCATGCTGGAGAGAGTGTCCAGCCCAACTCCGGCCAGAGACAATCCACCTGTCTGCTCTCCGATGCGGGCTATGGTGCATGACAGTAAGATACCCCGTTGTATTTTGTCCTTAAATAATTTAGCTATTTATTGATTTTCTTCACATTTTTATTTTGGGGCTTTTTCTTATTGTTTTGGCTTGGTTTGTTTTTTTTTTCTTTCTTTTTTTTTTTTGCATTGACCTTGCTCTCAGTAGCAACTCTCACTGTCTTTGGAAGAAAGTAGCAAGTTTCAAAAGCAGGTTTTCCCTCCATAACTATTATTTGATTTGATCTAAGGAAAACAGTGCTGTTATAGCGCATACTGCTCTCCAGAATTTCAAGTTTATTCCTCCTATAATATAATCATGCATCCTTGCTTGATATTACAAAAATGGTAAACCAATAATAACAACTAGTAAAAAAAAATCCCAAATATCCTTTATCTGAAGAGGAAAAAAAAGATATAACAGCTGCCTGACACTAAAAATAGTGCAAATTGCATAAATTAGAGCCCACATTTCAAAGGCACCACACTCAACATCTTTATCTACAGTCAAAAGCCAGCAGGATACTGGTATGAAACATTTACTTAACTCTGTTTGCAGAAATTCTGTATGAATGGAATAGTTACTGCAGGATACCTTTCAACTCCAAGCTGCTCACATAACACATCATGACCATACCTAGCTCCCTTTGGGCTTTTCTTGAGGTTACCCTGCCACTTAATATTTTGTTAGCCAAGGAGAGGTTTGCAGAACAGACACTAGATAACATTGCCAGTTAGCAGTAGGATGTCACAATTACTCTGAAAGAAATACAAAAATGTAGCAATGGGAATCAGTGATAAATTTCCTATGTCATGCTCCAGATTGTCATTGGGAAAAGCTATTCAAGCCAGCCAAATGATTTGCTATTTCCACTTCTTGTTTGCCTCTGTTTCCTATCTGAGTTTTCACATTAGAAAACCTATGTCACACCTAGGATGAAAATGTGTCCTCAGTGCATTATTGATCTCCCATAGTTTCTTCAACTCGGTCTTCACCATTATGAAAAAGTATCTCAGGGATCTATAGTCTACTGTTGATACAAATTCTCATTGACATTAATGGGACTTGAGTGTGCACACTGCACAGGGAAAAGAAAACACACTATTGATGTTCAGGACTAATACTCAGAAAATCTAGTATTAAAATACAGTAGTATTATAGGCACACTCACCTCCACACTTGTAGGCTAGTCATTCTGAGTAGGAGCTTTAATTTTTAACTCAGTGAGTTCTCCTTCTGACAATATTTTAGAAAGATTTAATTTTATTTTTTTTAATTTATTTTTTTCTAGCTAACACTTCAGTATTCCTGTCTTAGAAGATTTTAAAATAGTTTATACTTCTTTGCTGAAAGGAGAATTTAACCACTTAAAAAACCTTCCTGATTTCCACCACTTCAGCTGAATTTACAGGGACACGTTGAATATGAAATCTTGAAAACATAAATGTTGGGAGTAAATTTCACGCATGACGAAATAGATTATTCAGATGTATAAAAGTTTGAGAGTGCTAGTACACTTGCTTGGGCCAGATTTTTCTGAATATGTGTAGTGCATTTAGTGAAAGATGTCATCTAAATGCTTCACTATTCTCTTGCTACTTGGTCTTAATAAATACCTAAATTGTGCCTGGTAAGGAAATCTAAGCATCCTTTAAAGATGCTGGAGAGACTCACCAGATTTATGGAAGAAAAAAGTACTGATAAAAGGCTCCTGAGCAGCAAAAAAATAGCATCTGAGGAGAAATGCTGGGCTCTCCAGTTTGGCTGCTAAAGAAATCTTGCAGCATGGAACTCTCATCCTCCATGTTTTTATGATAGCCCAAACTGCTCTCAGATCAGTGAGGAACAGTGACCTTGTAATGCTGAACTGGTTATGCTCGTTTGGGACTATCGCCCCCTCTTATTGGGGAGCTCTTTAACACTGCTGGATTTTGTTGTATCATTCAGCCTTGTGCGCTGAATGAGCCCGAGACAGATCTGCTCTGTGCTGAGGTACAGCTTACAGACCAGAGTCACTCTGTGGAAAGAAATCAGGCACAGAAAGGAAACTGGGTGCAGTTTCTGGCAACACACACCTTCAGACAAGGTCCAGGGTAGGGTGGAGCATTCCTATGCCTATGTTCTTCTTCTATCCTATTCTGTACTCCCAAACTCCCAGGATGAACAAAGTTGGCCATATCTAACACAACTCATTTTATTTCCTAGGAACATTAGGTTACAAAGAACATGTAAAATCTACCCTTCTTGTTAGACTGCAAAGCCTAGCTCACACATGAGATAACTCATATAAACTCTTTGCCGTATTTTTCTGTAAAGCGTTCTGTGCCTATTAGTGCATCAGCCCTATTCTCTGAGGATATACTATATAATAGAATTAAAAGTGCTTTGAAATTGCCAATCATCTTTCAGTCTGTGCAGTGAAGGCGATACTTCACTGAGAGAGAATGGAGATTTTCTAGCTCTATCTCCTCAAAAATTAATTTATCAAAAAATTTCTGTGGAACATTTTTCCTATGAATGCACAGATTTTTCAGAATTTCAAATGGAAAACTTCAAAGTACATTGATAAAAATCTATTACTGTACTGGTGAAATATTTTTTATTATTTCATTTATTTGAATAAAAATACAGTAACATTACAAACTCAGAACAGAGTATTTTATCAGAACAGATTATCTTTCAAAATATTTCTTTTATCCCTCTGAGTTTTTAGCTACAGGGAAGACTTTTTAAAAAACAATTTTTTACTTCTTCAGAATGACAGAAAAATTGAAAATTCAGGAATAGATATTGTTTGATCAACTCTGATTTATCATAAGCTCACGCTTTTGCTGGTGGTTTGACAACTGAGTTTTCCCTCTTGCATAATGCTGGCATGAAATAAATATTCCTTTTAATAATTTTGATTCATTAGCAGGAAAGGTTGGTTTCCCCAAAGTAGCCGAAATATATGTGGATTTATGAGTCAGAGCAAGAGACCTCTCTAAATGATAGCAACAATTTACAGAGAGTTCCGAGAAGACTAATAGAAATGGTTATGAGGCTGGAAGACATGTATACATATAATTTCACAGTCATAAGTAAGACATATGGGGAGAATGATAACAGTCTAAATTTTTAAAGCATATTAGCAAGAGCGATCGAGAAAAAATTAGACTGAATATTAAAAAAAAATTCCTGAAAATGAGCTGAGTTAGGCAGTTGAATAGTCTCCAAAGGAGTGATGGGAACCCAACTGCAAGATACATTACAACTGGACTAAGAGGGCCATAGGGGTGACCTGCCAGGTTTTACTTTTTTCCATGCTGGTCTTCAAAGAATTGAAGTACTAGAAAGTCAGAAGAAAACAGAATGGAGAAGTTTCAGATCCAAGGCTGCCTTGATATTATCATTTATATCTTAGCTGAGATTTGCAATTTCCTGTCATCTTATCTGGGTTCCTTGGTCAACTCTGGGTGTTAAGTCAATGAGATGCTGAATGTCTTACCTTGGCTGCTGGTAAAGTTAATGTGTTATAACAGATTTTATATGTGATGATTTATGTATTTAGGATTTTTATGTCAATAATTACTGTACATGTTATACGACCATTTAATAAAATTACACATCACCATAAAATAACTGTATATGGCATATTTAATTTTGAACTTCCAAAGAAAAAAAATGGAAGTAGTTACAATAATCATTATTTTCAATTTTATGTAGTTAAGTGGTTTTACAAAAAAAAATTAGCCTTCCAAATTACATAGTTATAACGTGTTAATGGTAGCATAACATGTCATTACATTATGCAGCTTAATTTCATAGATATTATATATAGTTGGATATTTTAGACTCTTTTATCCTTACAGTTATTACAAGACACTGACTTCTTTCAAACCATATTCTGCTTAACACTTACGCAGTATAACCTTTGATGATCCAATTCATTTGGACACTTGGATCACAAAAGAAATTGGTGATATTGCCTTTATTTCTTATTATGAAATGGGAACAGTGCTCCCATTCCCTGCAGTTTTCTCTGTGAACCCTTCCTTTTTTATTTTTCCCTACTTATAAAACATGTTCTTCCAAGATGGCTGATGGGGCAAGAGTGCTGCTCAGAGAGAAGATGATGATGAAAGTCACCTTGTCTGTGCTCTTCTAATGGTCACCTGTGAGGCTTGGATTCATCTTACCTAACTTTTACAATGGGACACTTAATCTTGGAGTCAGGTGGGATGGATCTGGGGCTAAAAATCCCTATATACCCCTAAGGTATCTAGGCTACTGAGACTTTTAAATTATGCCATTGCACCTTATTGTCCTGTTCTATATGTGTAACTTCAGGGGATGCAAGGGCAAAGAGTAGTTTTGTGTCAAAAAAATGAAAGAACAGATGGTGCAAAAATCCACCAAAACTCTCTGATGCTTACAACAAAAAGGA
Organism: Toxostoma redivivum; assembly: GCA_013397375.1. Classification (NCBI taxonomy): domain Eukaryota; kingdom Metazoa; phylum Chordata; class Aves; order Passeriformes; family Mimidae; genus Toxostoma; species Toxostoma redivivum. Next base: position 2,024,721 of record VXBI01000290.1, on the reverse strand, counting down.
ACTTCAAATACTTCTTCTGATGTTTTGCCTTGATTTCTTTACGCAAACTTCATCTCTTTTTGATCCACCCTCAAAGCATTCAGACCCTTTTGGATTTTTAATTTGACATCTTCTCTATTTACTCATCCTTTAAGGCATGTTGTCTAAAAATTTTAATTAGTATGGAATTCATTTTGTCCTCAAGGTCACTAATGAATATATTGAATAATGCTGATTCCAGCTCCTGACCCCTAAGTACTCCCATAAACACAGCCTCCTAGTCACTTCCAGCTACATTTGCAATATCTCTTTTACCTGTTGTCATTTCTTTCTTCAGCCATATATAATTATAGCTCTAGAGGAGCATGCCTCATCAGTGTTTAAAATAATTTTCCTTGACCAACCTACACTACTGGGAAGGTAACTTCATGTCTGCACACTCTTGTTTCTGTCTAGCCAGTTTGGCTGGAGGATGGTGTACAGAGAAGAGAGGCTATTCTGATCAGTCTTCCCCACACTTCCCATTGGGAATGATTTATAACACATCAAGTCCCTCAAATATTGCTCAGATATTTTCTTGGAAAGTTAAATCAGCACAGTCCATAAATGGGCTGAGAATTACTCAGGGTAACCAANTTTTTTTTTTTTTTTGGTGAGAATTAGCAGTCTCTTTCACAAAAGCAATAATTTTAGAAAAGACTACAGTTACAAGAAATCAATTACTACAAACCTGTAAAGAAAAGCGTTTCATGGTATAAAAAGAAAGCAGAAGGAAGTAAAGCATCACAGAGTACAGATAAGAAAACAAGATCTTTGCCTAAGGACCTTCCTCCTGCAGCAGAGTAAGACAGGTATTTTAGCTGTGACTCTGTCGTGTCATCTCAGTCTGTTCTGCATGCTCTTCTTGAACTGTAGTTAAAGCCTTATAGGTCCAGGATTCCTATATACCCTTTCAATTATAAAGTAACTGTTTATATCTAAGTTACTCCACTATGCCCTCTTGAATGGCCAGAATTTGCAAACAATAATCAGTTATGATTTGACATTTTCCTTAAAGTTTCTTTCTCTGCTTCAAGAAGGAACTATTGCAACAACCTCTGCTGAAGGCTACTGTAATCCCTTCCTGGGTTTTGTCAGTACAAATTGTTGTTTAAGACTGAATTTCCTATGGCTATTTCACACCTTAACCACCATGTCTGCAGAGTCAAACTCACCCATAAATCCCTCACCAAGCTGTAGAGTCATTGTGCTAATGGACTCTAATAGCAGAGCCTTATGCAGGACAGCAACAACTAAAACATAAAAAGAAATCTAGTCAAGTATGTCTCTTTTTTATCAAAATGCATTCCTTTGATTTGCTAGTATAAAGCAATGTTTCATGAACAATCATCTAAATGTTAATAAAATACACATAACAATTCTGATGTCTGTCTTCAGACTGGAACTGTGCATAGGCTGTTATGTGATATATAATACCAAAGGAACAAACTTATCTCTAAATTCATTATTAGAGCCCTGATAATATTCTCTGTCTTTCCATCATCTGAAAAGCTGGCAAACGTATGCTCTGCATCATCAGTGTAGCAATCTCCATATAACATTGCAAAACGTATTTCTGTAGCATTTGTACTACAGACAAACAAAAATTGTTCCACAGCAGTGTAGATTTTTTTTTAACAACTCTAACTAATCCAAACATTTCTGCAAGTGATCTTAACACAGATCACAAATGAAAATAAAAGCTGTACCCTGGGCAATTGGACTATGAAGTTCTTAATGGGAAAGTTTCACTACAGAGTTTTTTTATATTGACATTTTTTATATTCTGGGGATATTGCACAGAAGATTCTAAAGCAATCCAAATCAACAATACTTTTCAATTTTCCTTAAAATCTTTGCTGACTCAGAGGACAGATCTACTGCTTTCCCATTCTGTTTAATATGTCCCAGGAAATATGAAAGTCAAGATAAATGCTAATTCAATAGAAGTACTGGCAAAACAACAAAAAACTGATCTCTTTAATTGCCACCAAGCTGAATGGTCCATAGAGACCTTGGCGCAAGCCCTTCTTTTTTCAACAGCTTCTTCTGAGATAACAAAGTATTTAACTAAGTATTTTGTTCTAATGGATGCTCAGACATCCTCAGTCAGGACTTGCCTGATTCTCATACCAGGTTAGTCTGCAATGCCTGCAGATTCTCCTCTTCCCAAATCCTGCTCTTACACTTCCTCCCAGAAAGGATACTTTGCTCACCAGGGTGACACAATGCACTTGTTTTCAGTGATAAAGCTCCATGTCAGGCTATTACACATCACAAATGTTTCCAGCTACTTAAATTCATGGAAATCAGCACTTCAGAAATTGTCTAGGATTTGGGGTTACTGCTTGGATATTGTGCTAATAATTTTCACACTTCAAGATCTACTGCTACCATTGCCAAATCAGTGCAACTGTTGATTAATTGAAGATCACGACTAGTACTTGAAAAAGTTGTTTGCAAAAACCACACATCGACTTAGCCATCATAGTGGGAGACAAAAGGCAAATGTTGAACTGAAAAGTAAGTTTGCAAGTATTGTTGCCTAAAACATGTTTTTTCTAATGTGGTGCAGGAACACTAGCCCACTGTCTCCCCTACAAGGCAATGGCACCCCTCTGGATCTGGCTGTGCAAACAACTGCAGACTTCTGTATTCAAGAAGTGCTAGGTAAAGGCTTTCAGCTAGCACTCCAAAGAGAATTTTAACAACAACAAACCCAAAAAGGTTTGTACAAAACCAGCAGAGATTATCTTTCAATGTTTTTGCTTCACAAAATTACATGACCTATGGGTTTATGAGTATCAGCACATTCAATTACTTTCCTTGGAAAAGTTGTTCCCACTTATTCTAAAATGCATATGAAGCTGCATCTTCTGATATGTGTTTATACAGCATACATTTCCCCTCAACTCTAACTCTTCTAAGGGAGTAATTACACAATTCAAATCTTCAGAATAAACCAAAAATTCTAGGCTTTAGTCATTTGCCACTCAGCAAAAGTTACTGTGATGATGACTGTCAACTACTCACTTGGGAGTGTGTTCATTTTCTTAGTTCAGCCACTTTTCATCTTGCAAGGCCATTGAAATGTTGTTAGTACCTATCTTTCCCATAACATTTTTCATCAAAACTCATGTGCGAACACCTCATAGAGGAGGTAAATGTCTCACTGTATTTAAGAGAGAGAGAGAGAAATGAAGATATAAGAAGGCTGAGTATTTCCCCAAAGTCTTGCACTGGATGAGCAGCAGGAGTGCAGCCTAGCCTTCTTGGTGATCTGCCCAAATAATGCCACATGATGATAGTCATGCCTTACTCCTTGCTAAGAAACCAGTAAAACTATAATACCATCAGAGCTGCGGAGGCAATCAACACTTTCCTGAGACAGGTTTTAAGTATTAGTTCCTAATGTCTTGTTTGGTTGATTCATTTTTCATACATCTACAACACATCACCTAAAGCACACAAACACCCATTGGTACTATTTTCTAGCACTGGCCCTAAAAGCCGGACAGACATCAGTAAAGCAGTGAACATCAGTAGCTGGTGAACTTAAATCTTGCTCAGGAGCAATGTTCCACTAAGTAAGATTTTGCCCTTTCAAGTCAGCAACAAGCTTAGTTTTACAACAGCTTAGGAAAAATAAAAGGTATTTTATTGAATATTTTAGATGTGAAGCCAAATAGTGCAACAGTGGAAATAGCTGCTCTACTTGTAAGCTGTTATACTAATATAGCAAGGTCTTATGGCTCATTCATTTTAAATTGTGATCTATATTCTTCTTCCAATTGCCACAGCCACTGAATTGGAAGAAACAATCCAAACAAAGCTAGGCCATGTGTCAGATGGGTCATTTAAATTTTTCTGTGAAAGACATTAATAATATTCCCATTTTAATAATCATCTGTGAGTTTCAGAATTAACAAGCCAATGAGGGAAAAAAGGGCCATTCATAGTTTCCAGATTTTCTTTTGGCTAATGAAATGCAACAGTGTTAATTTACACTTAGAACACATAGGCAAGGTTTTATGTCTGTTTTAAAACAAAGAGCATCATCTTAGAATTTTTTTGATGGTAATAAAATGTGTATCATGTATATCCTATACAGATAAGACCCTACATTCCCGTGATTGGCAAGAGTGCATTCAGTAGAAAGAAGATTTCTACTCAGATATTTTCTCCCGATTCAGCATTTAATGAAGAAGCTCTGGCAAATCCGGCAGACCAGTTCTTCCAGGCCAAACTCATCCAGATCTACAGTCATAATTTAAACATTCAATCACATCAAATTAAGCAATAGAAATAAAGAATTAACCCGTTTTAGCAAGATTACCAGAATTCTCATTTTTAAGTATTGCATTTTTTAAATAGCACCTAACAGGTCTTTTATTTTATTACAGTCATATGCTAAACCACTTTTGAAAAGAGTCCTACAACAATTTCCTCTTTTAAACTGAAATAAACTTAAGCCCTGTATGCTCACAGGGAGAACCAGGATTTTTTGGTTTTTTACCTTTAAATATAAATGCTTTCCTATAACCACAGCCTAGCAGGGAGGCAATGCCACTTGGCAAAAAAGTTATATTAAGTGCACTTTCTGGAACTGTTTATACTTTGTTCCTGAGAAATAGATTGAGTACTTGATAGTATAACACAATGAGAGGTACGGGTGGTGGAGATCGGATCGGATGCTTGGGCGGGGGGAGCGGGGAAGTGTTGCTACCCCAGGAATTTATTTTTAAAGTGTCTGCTATTTCATGCAATCTGGTCTATTTCAAAGGCAAACAATTTGCTCTTCAGAAGTATCTTTATGAGCCCCAAGGGATGAAACTCATCCCTGGCAGAAATGATTTAGCAGTATCCAGAGAGGGGGTGAACTCCTTGAGAGGCAAGGGAATAATTTTTTGAAGGGTGGCAGAATTTTAACAAGGGCCTCTAGTGAGTTCTTGTGAACCCCTTTCAGCACATCACTGTTTTATTAAAATATTCTTCTCAAAATACTGAAACACTGACAGCTCCTGTAAGCTTGCCAAAAATTGAGTAAGGAATAAAAATAAAATGTTAACTTGACATGTGTGAATAATTTTGATTTGATGATAACACCTTTTGGAATCGAGGCCATATTCAAAGCTGACTCGTAACACATTCACATTTCTAACTTACATGAAATAACTCAAACTTTTCAGGCATTGTTATGGTGCGGTGAAAGGACGAGATGGTAGGAGCCGAGCTCAAGCTTCCTTCTGAGTTAAGTGAAGACTAAAAATATTTTAGGTCTTTCTGTCTGAACCTATAGGGACCTAGGTCATATTTGGTATGTGCAAAACAGGTTGGTTAATGCATGCTGGCTGGTTAAAGTAACAAACTGCAATCAAACTGAGTAAACACCAAAAGAAGGAGGTATTTTTGAGATAATTGATTTCTGAATCTGGACAAAGTACTGAGCAGACATTGTAAGGAACATTCATATTCTGACAGGATCCAGCATTGCATTGTCTTGTGTGCACTGTCTTGGGTCTGTTCCTCCTCTGGGTGTCACCCAGGCTTCTTCAGACAGCGAGAGGCCAGGCAAAGAGGAAGTTCAAATGAACTATAAGAACCTCTTTGGACAAATCCTTGATGTAATGATTACTCTAAGACCAGCACCATGCACTGTTTTGCACTCACTACCACATTAGAACCTCAGATGGTCAACTTCAGCGGGGTAACACTGAACTGACTTTATTTTTCCCTCTGTCCCACCATGCTGTTGTCTCTGTTTCTGAGCTCTTGACAAGTAGCCACCACTTAATGACAGCAAGGCTGGCAGGGGAATGGCAATCAGTAGTGTTAATTTATCTATAAATCTCTGACCAAATGCTGTGGTCAGGAAACAAGGGGAGCAAAGTTGAAGGTGAAATGAAAAAAATTTAAATGGATGAGCTATGAATAAGCCCTACCACAGTCAGATGTACCTCTTCACAGCTGTAATGAAACACACCTCTTACAGAAAAAGGGCTGCAGGTTTCTACTAGGTACAAGAGTACTTGTACCCAAAAGTCATTCTCTATTTTCTTAGTGCAAAAGAGTGTTCTTAGGCATTATATTTTTAGACATTCCTAAGGGCTTTTCAAGGGACTCTGACCTCCTTTGGGACAGTTTCTCAGCTAGACAGGGCTGCTGCATGCTGTCTTGGGGGTGTAGTGGCATTTATCTCTTAACTCACGTGACTTTCCCTTGTCTGCAGTTTATAAGTCAAAGTGATTAATCAAGTACTCAGAGCTCAATTGATCTTGTAAAAACCTACACAACATAAACCCCCCCATCCCTTATTTGGCTACTGACTCAACCAACTTGTAGATCCCTCAGCATGGCTGAGTTATGCAGTCTGCCTTGTGTTTGTGAATAGATTTAAATGCCACTCAAGGCAAAAACACTAGTGAACTTGGCATATGTCCATTATTTCACTGACTTCTGTATATATTTAATTCATCGTGCTTTGTTTTTGAAAAGAGCCTTAGGTCAGACTGCTAAAAGTAAGGAAATGGGTAAATGACATGCTCTGGACCCCACTTTTCTGTCACTTGGTGAACACACAAGACAAATGTAAATGAATTTTAATTAGAGCTGGCTTGTACTTTAAGTGATTTCTACTTAGGTATTCTTCTCCTTCATATAAGTGCAGATTTTATATTTATATTATGTACAGAGCACAATGCACACAAAATAGTTGAGGAGTAAATGAGGAAGATTTGGGTGGGTTCAATGAACAAGTTATGACACCTCTCTTTTCCCAAGCATAGAAAGTTTCTTTACATTATATGCATAAAAGCAGGTTAACAACATATTATAACTGAAATTCTGATCTCACTAAAGTTAGCAAATTGGAGTTCAAACTCCACTGCACATTAAACTCAGTCCTGTTAGATTACCAAAGGGTCTTCAAATGTATGAAGGCATAATTTACAGACATTAGAGAAATATATGTTATATGACTGTATATTTAGAAAATATGTGCTAGAAAATGTATATACTGAGGAAAGATTTAAAACCTCTATTATGATATTATTCATTGGTAATTCTGACAACAGGAATATTTGCCCTGATTTGCTATTATACAATCTCTTATTATCTAATTAGTTTTCCCAAATGCCATATTTATCTGAAGTTCTCTCATCAAGTAATGCATCCTGATTAGATTTTCCCTCTCACTGTCTATAATAAACAGGGTTTTTTTTCTTCTTAAATATGTCTTCACAAGTGTTAATTTAAAACTCTTTTTCTGTGATAAGTTTTCCTATTACTTTCCTTTCCATATATTCTGGCACAGCCTTTCCTCAACTGCAGCCTTCCAACTAACTATCTCTATGTACTCACCATGACTCTCCAAAATCCTGTTTCTGTTAAAATGGAGCAACTAGTCCTGATCAGCTCTTCCCTAGAACGACAAAGTCCAAAATGCAGCATGGTGCCACACATAGGACTAGTTTCAGTGCACAGCAGTCATCTTGACAGGCTTGCCTAAAAATAAAGCCAAGCCCACAGCCAAGGATAGGCTTGGCTCAGAACTTGCCCAGATAGTCCCTGAGCCAAGACCACTGCACAGAGAGCTCTTGTGTTGTTTCCAACACAGATTAGAGGAGACATTCACAGAAAGGAATCCACTGTCAACCCCTGGGGAGGAAGCACACACAACGGCAAGGAGCAAGGACTGTGGGGATGAAAGACAATAGTCAGAAGGTGGCAGAAGGGAACGAGTTTGTCTGTCATGGTATTATGGCAAAGTTCTAATGTCTTGGTAGGATGGTGAATGACAGAGTTGGGCAATGCTTCCTGTTGTTTCCCAGAAAAGAGTGTCCTAAATGTACTTCCTATACCTTCTCAGAAAATTGGGACAATCATCTCTCATACTTATTTTACCTAAAAAAAATAAAGATGTGCTAGGTTCCCAATCTGCTCTTGCAATCTCTCCAGATTTTAAGCATAAATGAAAAGGATATAAAAGGTATTGAAATAAAGAGCTACAGTGAGCCAGCACACTAGGGCAGAGAGAAACCTGGTCCCAGTAAAGGGTCACTGCATCAGCCCAGCTCTGTTTCGCTGCCACAGGACATCTTTGGCCTACCAGCAGAGCTGCTTGAATGCCTTGTGAATTTGCCATGTGGTTGCTCAGATCATGGCAACCTGTAATCTCCCAGCAGTCTGACACTCAGGACAGAACAGCCAAGTCTTTTTTCATCCCAAGTGTAGACCCCTAAAGGGCACCTAGAAAAGCAGTAGCATGTTTATGGGCTAGGGAGAGTGAGATGTGTATCTTGTTTCCACCTGCTCAGACTTGGAAGACATCACCTCCCTTTAACAGCTCATCTGGCTGCTTCAGGCTCTGGCTTCAGGCCACCTCATGATGGTACATGCGCACAATTATGTTATCATTTCAAATGACAATTCATGACAAGCTGCTAGTAGGGTGATAGTCCTTCTTGCATGGTCCGCGTCTGCAGATTATTATAAACACTGCCTGTGAGACAAGGCTCAGTGCTTCTCTCAGTCTTATCTGTCCAAATGTACCGACTTTTATGGTCTTTATCAGTGTAACTCACAGATTTTGACCCATTGCTTTTAGCCACCAGAAAAACAAAATTGGATGCTATGGTATAATGTGTTTCAGTTAAAAGTACTCTTTAAGCTGCCTAGCCTTAAAGTGAATTTGCCAAGGCAAGTATCTCTGAAAGATCTATTTGTGAAATATCTTCTAGCTTGACATACTATATGAGACTAATTGAGCAATAGTGTTGCCAGTCATTGCTACTTAATTGTGTGATTGCTGTGAAACGCACAGCCCTGCAGCAAGGTTACACTGCCAGACAGCTAAGTGGGGATTCCAAACACACCTGGACTGCAGGCCAGGGACTAATGAAGGACCATTTTTAAACTATGATCCTTCTTGTTTACATTCCCTTGTCAGTGTTTCCAACACCTATTCACATAGAAGAAATTAGTTAGGGAAACTATGGATTTTCATTACCCTATCCGAAGTTAATTTCAACAGCTAAGAAGTTGAACCTTATCCATTTTTTCCCAGTGCATTATTTTTTTCCACAGAGCAGTGATTATGAGCAAAGCTTCTATAAAAATACATGTGCCCTTTGTGCTAGAACATCCAAATTTCCATTTTAAGTTAATTTCATTTCTAAAAGGCAGTAACAAAAAGCAAAATTATTTTTACAGTGAGGTCTTGTCATACACTGCTGTGTAATCTCACATTTGTAAGTCTTACAATCATTACAGCACATATTTAAGCAAAATACGCTCCCAGACTCTGCACTGGAAATCAGACATCCTAGCTACAATTTTAGGCACAAAAAGCTATATAATGTTGCTGTTTTGCTAGGAAGTCTTTAAGATTTAAAAAAGGATATCTTAAGGATTTGTGGTTTAGAGCAAAAGGAAAGGCTCTCACATTGGTGTTGAAAGAAGCTGTAAGATGCAGGACTTCCTCTGAGAGCATTTCTTTAGAAGAAGAGGCAGTGTCATGGTGTAAAACAAGGAGCCCTTCTCAGCAGAGTGTGCTCACAAGCGCAACCAGGGCCAGCAGTATCACTGAGACAGAAATTTTGTTCATCTGAAAATATGTTTCACCAACTATTTTTGGTAACTCGAAGGAAAGAACAGATTTGTAACACCTGTGCTTGCTGCAGGCCATGAGGCAAAAGGTTTGGTAGGCTTGCCTGAGAGGCTGGTCCCTGGTGCCATCTTGTGTCGAGACCGTATCTATCCCCAGCAGTGAGAGGCTGATGGCAAAGCTCTGGCTCCCCTGCAGCCACATCTCCATCTCTCTAACCCCAAAATACCTCCATACCTTCAAGTGTTAATACCAACTGCTTGCTGCTCTGCTGCCATTGTCCTGCAAGAGCTATTGCTGAACTCAAGGTTCCCAAAAAATTGACTTTTAAAATTTTAAATTAAATGATAGGCAATGTGAATATTCTTTTTCCCTAAATTACTGTGGCAACATCATCAAAGCGATGTTGGCTAAAGTGACAAGGCCAAATTTGTAGAATTCCTTTCAATGTGTCAGTCAGTGGTCAGTTGAATTCTTATCATTGTCCTTTGAGGCTGTTTAGAGGACAAGATTTGAGAGCCCACTACTGTATAATACAGGTGACAACTGAGAAATATGTATCCTTTCTGTAACAAAAATGCACAGCAGAAAAGAGATCAATGCCACACACCTGCCAATCACTTGAAATTTGGTGTATTTAAAAACCAGTTATTTAATTTGCTTGCTTGCAGAGGTGCTGAGTGTTTCCTGGGAGCATTCTGAGTGCCTTGATGCCAAAAAAAACCTCCCAACATACATATATAAAAATACCGAAACTTATTTTGGTTTTATGAATTTAGATACCTAACTTTGGCCACATGCTTTTTAAGGCATGGAGCTTTCCATGAAAATGGGCCTCTGCCTGACCCATTTAGGACCCAGTAAAATAATAAAAGAGTGTGTGTGGATTTTCTTTGTGTAGTTGAAGTGATTATACTGTATGCAGCACTGTTCTAAAGCATGCAAAATCTCGCTCTATTTGAGTATATTTTGTCTAAATGTTTCTAATATCTGTGTACCTCCTAGTTTTAACCAGGCTAGCAAGCAGAAACACTGTAGTGCCAGCAGAGCTGTTCTTCTTGTCCTTTAATCTGACCCAGATGAGAAACTACTAAAGGTCTCACAAGGAAATCCAGTTTTTGGAAATTACCAGCCTAAATTCTCAATCAAATAGGTCAAGGTAACGTCTGATAAGCTTCTGAGCCCATTCTCCAAGGCTTTTAATTTTCATTCACAGTATATAGTACCATCTATAACATTTGCTACTTCTACTCTCCGCAAGCATGCTTCACCACTCTCACTGCATCAGTTATTAATCCTATTTTTTCCCTTTTTGAACGCATAGCTGTGGTTCATCTCTAATTTTGTTACATTGCTTTATTTTTAATCACATTTTCTGTTCATGGTGTTACATTGGTGGTGCAGGAAACTAAAGTTCTCCCTTTATTGAAAGGACAAGTGCAATACATGTATCAATGGAATAAATGAATCCCTAAACTACTAAACCTACCTGTGGTTAGGTTAGTGCAAACCAGACATTGTACGTGTTCAGACATACATGCCTTTGGTATAGGAAAATCAGTGTCAAATAACACTGTGAAAATAAACCTACTGCCTAAGAATATAACAAAAAATATTCAGATCTTAACTGCCTGTGCACCAACCCCAGGATTTAATATATTGACTTCTCCCCTAAAGCTGGTAGAAAAGATGTGCCCACACCTGCCTACTTTGCTGTGACTGTAAGCATGTACTCATTCACCTCTACTGCAGTGTCTGAGGTGAACAACTTTCCACCCTGCATTTCACTGAGGTTTTCTAAAAAGCACTTTCTTTATGTGAGGGTATATCTAGCAAGTTTTAGCATATTAACCTAGAGAAGTTTTCTGAATTATTCTTTATCTTTCCAAGCTCTTTGCTATACACTTCTGAAGCTGTTTCATACACTTACACACTTAAGTGCAGCTGGGATTGAATGTAAAGAGTCATTATGGTGTTCTTCACAATACCATTGCTGCAGAAGGCACTAAGTACACCCTTGTGCCTAGTGCATCCCAGGATATCCAGAATCCCTGATTCTTCACTGTCTTGCACTTGCAGGAGTTATTTAAACCACTACAAAATGGGCATAAATCATGACTGAGCCTGAATGGCAGGATTTCACACTCTGCAGAGGCAATAATGACTAGATGAAAGGGTAAAGCAGTGGAAATATCAAAGAGGATTTTTTCCCCCTTCTGTTCTGCCATTTGAGTGACTAACTCAGGGGAATTGCTCTGCTCTCAAAAAATATATCCTAACCCTGTGGGTGTCCAGGTGAGAAGAGAGGCCGAGGGCAGCCCTGGGAGACAGCTCCAAGTCCAGGCATGCAGCATTGCAGTGAGGTGCTGCCACTCTGCCCCAAGTTTGAGTTTATCCAGAGGGGTCTGAGTACTCCAACACTATGTTGCTGCAAATAGTTTGGCAGCTGATAAATGGCATTCAGGCACACACAGTATCTATATACTGGCTATAGCACCAATACTTATTTTTACTTAATGCCACCAGGAGAAAATATCAGATCCACCAGAGCCTCTGCTTCTCACAGCAAATCACAAATATGCAAAGACAGGTACACAAGGACACAGAGGTACCTTAACACTAGATAGAAAGTTCTGAGAAAAACCCATCACGTTTAAGACCATGAAATTTGTATGAGGTGACAGGCACTGTGCTTTTGTCCCTGTAGCCTGAGGAGCCCTTTAGGGCCTGATCCAAATCAATCTGAAATCACCATAATATCTCTGTTTGCTTCAGTGTACTTTGGATCAGCCCTTGAAGCTGTCCAACAATAACTGACCTATAGGGAAAGCATCATTCTAATGAGGAATAGCACTAGGATTTACATATACAGAGGTTTCTAGCCTTGCACAAAAACGTGTGCTTTTCTTCTTTAACTAAGCTAAGAAAACTTGCATTCTGGATTTTGTGAAAAGTAATTAGCATTTCATACACTTAGAAGAAACTTAAAGTACTTTTAATTATAATCAGTTACAAGATGTTATTCACCAAGTGTTTCCACGCTTTAATTCATCTTTCAAGCATAGCAAACAAGAAATTAATTACAAAAGGTCTTTCAACTATTCTGAGCTATATCTTAAATCATAACAAAGAATATAACATTCTTCTGATTTCAAATATATAATTTCTGGTGTAATACTGGAATAAGGACTGAGCTGGCCAGCAACGGAAGTCCTTCACTCTAAGCCAGCCACATCTAATTATAAAAGATGAAGGCTTTGAAAATTTACATAATTGCTGGCTCTGGTAGGGGTCGGTAACATATTTGCATTAGCTACTTATGCTTCATACCAACACTTTTAAGCACCACTTATCAAAAATAAGTCTACCAAGTCAGAGGTGCGTAGGTGGCTAAATAAAACCTGCTAAATATGGGTAGCACCACCTCTTTACGTCATGAAGAGATATATAGGCTTTGACACACAGGGTCTTTTCTTTGTCTTGTTTGTCACTTACACATTAGAGTAATAGGTACATTAGAAATGCTCTTGATAGGAATTAATACCTTCTGCTCCTTTAGTGTGCATTTGCTATAGCTATTTACTGTGTTTTTATATACGGAATGTATTTGGTTCAATTTGCACTCCAGAAGTTCCCTGTGTTGCCCTCTCTGGCTCATTTCTCAAGCCATCAGTCTAGATGGTAGCATGGCACCTTAACGTAGCAGGATAAAACTCTTATAGTCTAAAAACATATCTCTCTAATTTTTCCATGATTATTTCTCTTTTTCATATCATATAAAAATTCTGTCAGACATATAAATATGTGATGCAAGAATTATACAATAGAAAAGGACTGACCAGTACATACATTTCAAAGGGTCTGTTTAGAAAGGAGTCACATTATGTTACAAACAGGTCTTTTTCTTATTATGTTTTATGTCAGCAAGTGAGCTTTAAGAAACCTGACACTGTTTGAACTTCTTTTTTAATTTATTTTATTGTATACGTTGATTTGATGGTTTTTGAACTCAGGATCAGTTTGGTGACATTGTGGCTGATCCATTTTATCCTTGCTTTGCTGGGCCACTGTTTCATTCTGAGGCTCCAGTCTCCCATTTTCCTCGAAAGGCTCATTAGGCCTGATCTCTTTTAGCCTTTTTGCTTTTTTCCCTTTCTTCCCCACACTGGACTCTGGTTTGCTTTATTCCTTAGGTCCCCCTATAGGTTAAGCCTAAGCTCTTATCCCCTATTCTCTTTAACTCACAGCCAGCATTTGATTCTGATTTTTTAACCCTCTCCATGAATTACCTAGCCTGGGCACAGCCCCATCATATTGGAGGCTGTCTGTGAGAGTCACAGCTTAATTTACACAATGAAGGGTAATGATTTTACCCAGAGTTGCCTGACATGGAAACAAAATTGAGCAACTTCCAGAGAGGCTGTTGAACAAAAAAAAAAATCTTTTGGGTTGATACAGGCTTCTATACGGTGAATAAAATGCCTATGGTCAAAAGTTTCAGTAGTTAAGTATTTTAAAGAATTATGTGCAGAAGGACTACAAATAAATCACTCTTGCACAGATCTGGGGACACAGACTTGGCTATTTGTTCCAGCACATTGTCTTGTTTTCTAACTATGTCTCACATAGAGAAGATGAAGTTCCTGCATTATTTGTACTGCACTGATGAATACATAGACATAAGGCTTTACTTTTTAGAGCACACATGAAACAAAAACAATCACACGCTGTTACTCAAGCACTGATAAAAAGATGTAGAGAAATTAGTCCATTTACCTGAAATTGTAGAAAAACAAAACATTTTAAGCTTTGTCACTGCTTTGATGTGAGGAAAAATACAAATTTAAATTTCCGTCTTTTTTATATTTGACAAGGTCTCTCTGCTGAATCTACTTTGCTCCTTGGCCACATTTCAATCACCTCCATCTTATCTGCTCTCTTAAAAACATAAAGTACCTATATTTCATTCCCAGGTATATTTCTTGCTGAATTTAGTTGAATTCCATGTAGAACAAAGTAAAATGCCAAATATTTGGTGATAACTCTGCATTATGAGGGAGAAACTTACAAGCATGGTCTCTTGACACTTCACAAAGAAACTTGTTCCATCTTGCTCAATTTGATATATAAAAGAAATCATCAGTGATTTGGAAGATAATTAAATGATCACTAATTTGGAAGACATGTTCACTTTTAAGACAGTTAACAAGCTAACCATGTCTGAGATTGTTTTTTAAGATTTTCCTGTGTGGTTTTTTAATTTTTTTTTCCTTAAAGAAAGAATTTTGCTGTGGGAGATCAAGCTATCCTCTTCACAATGTCCTATGAAAGAATCTTAAATTCTCTGTGATCATATAGAGTAATAGGATTAATAGATTAGATTAACAGAACAATAAGGAGATAACAGAAATTTTCAGAAAAGAATCTAGAATTAATTTATAAACAAAAATCTGACAGTGCCACATATTCATGTGAAGAATGCTTACAAAAAGTTTCATCTGAAGGACATGTAAATGATCTCTGAATATGCCTTAAAAAATCTTGCATCTCACTGATTTTTACAGTACGTTTCCAATCAGTGTCCAACGTTGCAAACAGCAGTTCATGAAGTTAAATGCATGCTTGTGAGTTTATTTGATCTGTTGTCTTTACACAGCACAGCCTTAACAGAAGGGGATCACAACATAAAATTCCTGGTCAGGTGGCTCACAGGGTGCCAAAACTCACTTTGTCTTTTCTTAGATTCTGGTAGCAGTACAAAAATAACTCTTAGAAATATATTTTTCAAAAGAGATGCAAGATTAATGATAGAAGTTCCAGACTAAAATAGAAGATCTTTTGTATTATTTTCAATAAAGATCAATTAATGAAGATCCCAAATTATGGGAATTTTCAGTAATATATAATTGATTCCTTTGAAGGCTTAACCTGCCTTTCAGTCTCTGGGCAACCACATGTATATACACACACACGGAAGAATTTGCCAGAAGCATCATATAGAGGAAGATTTCACAGACATCTTCAAAAGAACTTACATTTAAGACATTTATTTATAAAGGTTTCTATTGCTCAACACAGCAGATGCCAGAGATGGGAAACCTCTCCCTTGAAGAGCAGAAAATGAGGAATGAGCCCCCTTCAGATTTCAAGTTTCTGAAGCTTAGTTACTCTTATTTAATGAGATTTTTTTTAATTCTCTAGAAATAGTGTTTTATTTTCCTGCTATTGCAATTTTTTCTGCCACTTTGACAGGAAATTATTAATTCATCCTTGTTTCATGAGGTTATTCTGAAGAATTTCAATTTAACTAAATAATCCCTTTTTACCTATATTTTTATATTGCTCTTTATTTTAACTGAAATTCTTTATTTCATGGCAAGCTTCTAACACAAGAAAGAATTTACAAAGGAAGTGACAATACATTCTATTAATATAATTCCTTTTCTCTGAAAGTGCAAAGAAGGAGGAACTCCAGTGCTACTAAATACAAGACTGAATTTTGGGGAAAATTAACACTGTTGTGGTTTTCCATAGATGGTATGACACTCCCTGTAGTAATAAAACATATCTTTTATCTTTTAAAGCTGTGTCAGAGACAGCTTGTGCACCTTGATCTCCCAGAAGCTGTAGATGAGACCTTGCTCTCACATAAATGATTGGAAAGCTCTGATTAACTTGAAGAGGGACAGGATTCTCCCCGCTGTAGATAAATAGCTACTGCTGGGCCCTTGGTAAGGGCCCAGGCTGCCTGTTAAGTGCACAGCAGCCTCTTTGGCTTTCCCTGAAGGATGATGTGCCTCCTGTGCTGGGAAGGCCAGGCAGATTGAGGCTGGAAGAAAGAAGGGAGGAGAGCAGAGGGAAAAGGAATAGACATAGGAGGAATTCAGGAGTTTTTTACTTTTCTTAAATTCAAATTGACTGACTGTATGATGGGGACAGTAGCCTCAACCTCACTCAAGTCATAATTAATGTTTATGAAGCTAACTATGATCTTCAGATGAAAGGCTTTTCAAAATGACAAGGGATTTGTATAACTCACAGACTGATAGAAGCTTGCATTTCCATAATACCAACTCTAAAACCAGAGGTCAGAAGTTGATCCTAGAATAACTTCATTTCCCATTCACAACTAAACAGGAAAATGTATTTTGGCAGGAGCATGTCCCTTCTCCAAAGTCCCATTCTCAGGCTGCTCTCACCATCACCCCTCTGCCCACACAGCTCAGCATCACCACAGAGCTACCCTGAGTGACAGCACTGAGACTGCAAGGAAAATCAGGCCTTATTGTCCATCTAAAGCATTTTTTACAGTTCTGTTTAGGGGTATCAGTCTTTATCTGGCACACAGTGCAAACCATAGAACGCATCGATCACGGCAGCTTCTCCCTGCACAAAACAATCTATTTTCAGCTGTTGCTTTGTGGCACAGGACTAAGCTCCAGGTACTTTAAATCTCTTTTATTGAGTAAGCCTGTGTTGCTATGATTTAGCCAGGGTATATTATTGCATGTGAATGATAAACTGTAGTTCATGACCTGAGTCTAATGGTTACTTTATCAGTTGCAGTGGACAATTAAGTGACTGAGTAGTGCAACTGACGGTGAAGAACAGATTTTGCCTCCGAGCTGCTTTCAGGAGTTAGATTTCGCTGTATCGTGTTCAGAAAGGTCAGAGCTCTGGCCAGATGACCAGTATAGCAGTGCAGATGGCACTGTATGTCACCTGGCCACTCTGGGCTTCTGCAACCTGCTGCACAGGGCTGGGGTTCAGGGAAAGGTTATGGCCATATGCAACTGCAGCACATTAGCAGCTCATGAGGAAAATGGTCTTTTTTGCAAAGGAGATGAAAAATCACTTCAGCAGCTATGTCCACAACATCACAGCAGATCATGGCCATTTTCAGCTGCTATAGAAGCAAATGTAAAATCTTTGAATCCTTAATTGTGATCACCTTGCAAAATTTGACAGAAAAATTAATAAAAATATTTACATAACAAATAACAATGCTCTCTTCCACTGTGATATCGTTGACCATTTTTTTTCCTCCTTTAAGCATTCAAAATATTAAGGCTCAAATTTAAATGGTCAAACTAAGAAGGCATGTTTGCACTACAAGACCCTGGTTAATATACATAGTTCCCGATTTTCATATCCAAAACAGGTCACAAAAAAGCCTTGGCCTTAAGCCTCAGTGCTCTTTTTCCTTAAGAGTTACCTAAACTGTATTCAGGGCTCAGCTTTGGAGTAAGTTTTGCAAATTAAAGCTGGTGTGTGGACAGTGAAAAGAAAAAGGGAAGTCTTTTATGACTGTCTTGGCTTGCAAGAAAGTTTGATGCAGTGTACCCTATTTCATTCTGAAAAGGGATTCAGGTGTTCCCTAACCAAATGGAAAAGTAACTCTTGGCTGTGATGGTTTCTACAATGAGCCTGAAGACAAGACAAGACAAGACCATCTTTTGGAAATTTATACTGTAACTTCTTCAACTGTTCAATATAGTATTACAGATGAGTTAGATATCATGGTGTTTCCATGGAAAAAACAATCTGAATTACAAAGAAATCCAAAGAAGGAAAAAGGACTGTTGCAGCTAAAATAGATGATTCAGAAGCATGCTTTTGATGGAGCAGAAGTGTGGAACCAATAGCATTTAACTGATGATAGTCAGACTAGACAACCAAGAAAACCAATCCTTTGTGTTGAACAAAGATGGAGAATCATTGTTTCTAGTAGCAAAATAAAAATCTCTAAAAAATAACTCAGATTGACTAGCAACATCAGTGTGGACCTGTTTTGAAAAGCCTTTAATTGTTGCTGTTCAATCCTTCCTATGTGTTTAAAAAACAAAGAAATGAAAAAAAGAGAGAGAAAGAAAAGCATTCTGGAAGTCTCAGCTTCTTATTTGTACAGAAATACTTTTGTCTAACTAAGTAAAAAAAAATAATTCTCCTAAAATTCATTTTTCCAAGATGAAAGTTGCTATTTACCAAAGCTACACCTTTTTCCTCTAATGAGCAGCTATTTTTTCAGGATTTTAGACTGGCAGTCAAAGGAACAATGTAAATTAATATAGGATTCAATTCTGTGTTCCTCAAGCCAAGCAAAAAAACCTACTGAAATTCCAAGGAGTTTTGGTCTATAAAAGCAAGGCCACAATCTACCCAAATGAGCCAAAAAATTATCATTTCTATTAATAATTTTTAGGTTCTTTTGATACTGTCAATGACCTACTACTAGATACCTACTTCAGGTTCTCTCATTCATGATGAGGATCAGTTTGCTCAAGGGTGAAATCCTGTTTTCAGCAAGACAGTTTGTTCTGGAAGACATACTAGCTGCCACGACTTTGTCAATTAGAAAAACTACTTTTATATCTTACAGCAAGTTGTAGCTGTTCTCAATTAAATGCATGGAGTATGGTGACATCTATAGGAGGTTCCAAGTCTCTACATTTAATTCCTCCTTTCCATAATACCGTGTGTGTGTGTGTGTATGTGTATATATATATATAATATATACACACACCTCAGAGATCATTGAGATAATTTGTATGAAATATCAAAAAGTAAATGAATCATCAAGATTTTAACTTAGTTGTTGTCTCTCCAGAGAGTTAAAGAGAACTAGAATGCATTCTGTAAAATGAATGCTCTCAAATGCAGCTGGAAAAGCTGAAAGGAGCAGGAACAATTGCTATGGTAACCATGTTATGGGATTAAAAAAATCATGGAAAGTAGGAAGACAGTGAGAACAAGAGCATGGAACCAAATTTTTAATAGTAAATGAATGTTGAAATCATCACTGAAACTTCTGTATCAAACATTGTTTACTCCAGTAAATAAGAAAGTCATAAACATAAAACAAAGCACAGCAAATTATGTCAGAATCTCACGCAGACACAACACATTGCTCCTTCCTCTATGTGCACTGCACGATCCAACAATGTCCCACTGCAGCAAACAAAGCATCAAAAGCCAAAGGAGAGAATGTCCCAAATGTTCCCCTTCCCAGAAACAATCTTGTTGGAAATATGAAAGGTTGTGTGACCCTCAAGCATCATGGATCAGGATAAGTAACTGGGAGACCCTGGCTCATGCAATGGTACAATAATGCTCCCCCAAACACCAGCTGAATGGCCTTGAAGGCTTCCTTAAGCTAACTGGACTCTTACACTTTGTGATGGCCTCAAGAGTATTTCATTCAATGGTCAATAAATTTATTCTGTATTTTCACTAGAGTAATTGAATACCAAAAATAACCACAGATCCTTTTTAACTTCAGGAAAAAAATAAAGATACTTTTATTCTGCTTAAATAAGACAATAATTTTTATCCCTGAGAAATACTTTCATTTATGGTTATATTTCATCTTTAGTTAATGTCTTTCAATTTTTCATATTTCAGTGGACTGGTTCCAAATAGCTCTAAATGACTGTAGAAATATTCCATACAAATGCTTGGTTCTGACAGCCAAAATTAATCTTGATGTAAAAAGAAAACCATAGACAAAATTTTAAAGTTCTGTGTAAAGACCCTTCATCATAGAAATGTAACAGTTTACAGATTTTTTGAAAATAAACAGTGGTAAAAAAGGCATACCCGAAATATGGTTAAGCACTGGCAAAAAAAAAAAAAAATCTAGGCAAAAAAATTCTCCTGGTCTAACAATTTCATCCAACCCTTCATCTGTGGAATTAGGACCACAACTTATTCCTTTAAAAGTAGGGACCTCCACATCTCCTGGTATTTGGTATCTATCTATCTCAAAGCAGGTTGCAGTAAGGCTACTTAATTGTGGTCTCATTACTACAAACATGAACAATTTTTTTCAGTTCTTCCTACTCAAATGAAGCCCTAATCATATTTTCCCCAATTTTCTACATTCCTTTTCATTTTGGAGCTTTCCAAATTCCTACTCAAATGATTGTTCAAAGCCCCAGATTCATCCTCCCTTGTCTGATACATCAAATAGCAAAGACATCCTTTAAACCTCTGCAAAACTGCATGTCTGCTGTAACTGCCCTCCAAATTCATCTCATACATGAGGTCCATCACTGTCATTTCTGTCTTACTGTGGCATCTCTTAAACTGCTATTCCTACCTTCCACCTTCAGAGGTCACTGCTAAATATAACAGGGGTGCATGAGGCAACAGAGAAGGAAGATAATAAATAAAATTATTGTTCAAAAAGAAAAGAGAATCACTCAAATATCTACAAGCAATAAATTGATATGAAAGATTGAGACATAATGGAAAATCTCCAGGATATTTCCTTTTGATGAGGGCACTTTTTCCTTTACTGGACTAGCAGATTTCGCAAAACCAAAATTTTAGTAGGCTTTGTCCTCTTTTGATACTGGTTAATAAAGTGTAATTCTCACCTCAGGGAAATTCTACATTTCAGTCAGGCTTGAAATTAAAACATTCCTACATTTCCCCTGTTCAAAAAAGAAAAAAAAATTCAGTTAATTTGAAAACTTTTTCACTTTTAGTTTCTTTTTTCAAAAATCCAACTCAACACTCTAGGTTTCAATGTTTCCTTGGTTGACAGCTAAATAGAAAAAAGTCATTATGAAAATTGGAACTCCCAGCTGTGACTGAGTGGAATCTGAGTGTCTGCTGCTTACTTCCAACCAAAGGTTTAAAAGTAAGCTGACACAAGTTTGATTTAATCAAGTCATTGTGCTCTGGCAGAAGAATCTCCTGTGATACACCTTGACACACCAGGAAAATGCTGTCTCACTGAAATTACTGTCACATGGGCCCTCAGCTGGTTGGAAAACCTTCAATCAAAATGCTATCATCACTGCATCTACCCTGTCTCCAGCACTGCAAGGAATCCTTAGAAATAGCAGTCAGCAAATACTCACTGAAGGAAACACCAACAGGATGGGCTGTTAGTACTTGGAGGATGTAACTAGAGTGAAAGATCATGTTAATAAATTGAAGAAATTATTTGAAATGCATAAGATAATTCACTAAAGATTGATGCAAAATGCTGCACTGAAGAAAAATAAATTGAATGACTGCAGCAGACCACAAAATGAATAGAAACCCAGAAAGAAAATGTAATTTGAAGAAGGATTAGTCAGACTTCGAGAAACAAGATAGAGTGGGTGATTATTCAAATCTATTCAGCACTGGGAGGTGACAGCTGGAATCCTGTGACCAATTTTGGACACTACACTTGAAAGAAAATGTTGAGGGTAGAGATAATCCACAAGAAAACTGTAACAATAGTTTGTTTAGAGGAATGGCTGAAAGGATTAGCTTTGATGACTCAAGGTGTGATAGAAGGGCTGGTAACAGCCATCTTCAGGTAAACAAAGTAGTGTTGAGTATGATGGCTTAATGAGATTAATTTGCAGATATATCAGTGTGCAACATTAAATTATACTTACATAGAGAAGAGCAAACTGATTTTAACATCCTTGTTAGGGGAGCTACACAAGAATGTTATAAAATTATCTGTGAGCAATGACCCTCAAGCATCCTAGTTCATCTCAAGAAGTGCATTAGATTAGCTAATGTCTCCTGTTTATTCCCAACAAAATTTCTTTGATTTTTATGAATATTTTCAGCACACTACACTGCTACTGGTCATTGCATGTCATATTGCATAAAATTTATGGCATTTGTGTAGTAAAAGAAGCAGTAATCTCTGTGTGACTGCATATCACTGAGCAGCTAGACCTGTTCAAGAAGAAAGCTCCATCATTAGCTCTCCTGACTGGAATAAGACTCATGTTTTTTAAATGAGCAAGGGCTGAAGGTTCTGGCCATAAGTCTATACTAGGTTGATTTTCTTTTCTTTTAGAATCTGTACTCAAGCAATACTAACTCCATTAGACACAAGAAATTAATTAATAATAGACAACAACATTTTTGCTCCAAAGAATATCTCAGTTTAGGACTTGTATGAAAATGCTTTGTTAGGCTACATAGACTGCTGTTCTTTTTGCATTGTCTAAAGAGAAGGCAAAATAACATATTGGAGATCACTTACAAACTAATTTACCCTCTGTCAGCCTACATCCATATTCAAACTCTGGAACTGCTCATAAATCTAGTCTACCCAGTCTATCACAAAAAGGGGGCATTTTAACTTCTGCTTTACTGGAGTCATGGCTTTAGCCCAGGGAAGACAAATGAAGCAGGTGGGAGTGACATGATCATACCTTATATCAACTACCAAGTCTCAATGTTTAATATTCAAATATGTTCCCACTCCTTAGATATCAAAGTTTCTTTTGTCCATTGTGCATCTAAGCCTTTTTCTCTGAGAAATTATTTTCCACCCTGTATCTTTGCTCTCTTGAGGTTCTTGGAAGACCTTATTTAAAAGGAAGAAGACAACCTGCATCTTAATACACAAATGAAACAGTCACTTCAAGAAAGATATAAAGGTATATAATTTTGTGCTAGAAACTAAAAGAAAATTGCACAATGTGCAACAGTTTTAAGGCTCTTGTTATTAAAAGGAAATGCAACTAAATCCCATGGCAATAAATACCATGTGAGTGGTAGTTGCCTTGGTAACTTATTAAGTAGAAAAAAAGCTAAAAGAAATACACTTTGTTGGTATGTAAGTTAAGGGTGCCTCAGGGCAGCCTTAAGAACATTGATTGGCCAGCAAAAAAGTATTTCAAAAAATTGAAAACAAGTGAAATATGATGATATCAAAACCTGTACATTTTTGATTTACACTTTTAAATAAGAGAAAGGGGTATAGGATAGAGCAGCTGCCTAGCCCACTGTGGGTTTCAATTATTACAAAAGAAATCTGGGTTTAAGGCTCTTCAGAAGAATTTGAGAATGAACAAACTACAATATCTTGTTCTTCCCCAAAGCTAAACTGGCATTAAGGTACCAGTAAAGTAGAATTGACTTTCTTGTTGTAGGGCCTTACTAAAGCACTGTGACTTTTCGTACCCAACCTCCATCTCTCAGGTCCCCCACTCCAAAACCCTTGCTGACAAGTTTGGCAAGAAAGAACTCTCCACTACCACAAAGAAAAGACCCCATAGAAATTTTATCATTGCCTATCATACCTGCAGAAGATGCATATGTATTATTAAAGTAACCAGCCACTGGATGTCATTGTTATTCCACAGAAACATAATGAAGAAAAAATGCAAAAACCTTTCAAGACACTAAAAATGAGAGGCAACATACAACCTAGCTGCAAGCATGTACTGTTCAAGCTAGTTTCAGCATCCTGCTTCCCAAACACAGTTTAACTATTTTTAAATGGATGAATAAGCTGTGTGTCCTATATATGGGATTTAAAATAGCTAGTTAAACATCACATGAAAGTACAGTCAGTGGGTCCTGGATATTATCTGCATGTCAAAGCCTCTTCATTTAAGTTTATAAAGCATTTTGCTTTGATTTGGATTTGAAGTTTTTGGACGAGAGTATATTAGCTGCAGAGAATTTCGGCCCCATTTTGGGATGCAGGAAAGGACAAATTTTGTCCATGCTTATACATGTTGGCTTGCTATGTCTGCTATATCTCCATCTCTCTGCCCAAGACTGAGAACATATATTTCTCACCCCATTTTCAGAAAGGATTTTCAGCACATTAGTTGGAATTACTCACTATTTTAGCTCATATGTCCCTTCTTTCAGAGTGTGAACAAAATCAGCAGCCCTATATTTGCATGCCTCTATGTACACCTGGATTTGTATCCCGGTCCTACACTGCAAGCATTTGGCAACAAAAGGCTTTTTGTACTATAAGAAAGGTTGAAAACTCCTTGCCCTGATGACCTGTGACCCGGCTAGCTTCATTCCTGCACCATCCTCTTCCACTTTCAGGATAAGTCTGTGCAATGCCCATGTGGCACAGGGTATTGTCAAAACCAGACACAGAACTATGCAGGTGAAGAGAGGTCTGGCAATCAGTGCTTGCTCCAGTGACTAGCACTGGACTAGCAGTGGACTCTAGTTCCCATCTTCAGACAGCTCCAGTTCCAACATCTCAGCTTGCAGCCACGCACTGCACTGAACAGACACATCTAACTACTTAAAGGATTCCTGTCAGACTGGCTTCCCATTAGACCTGAGCCTACTTGCATCCTGTATGTCATTGCCTAGCCTGATTCTGTGACACGTCCAACACTTAAACTGGTCTCTGTGTCATGCTATATTGCTTAGAGTTGCAGGTGTGCTCAGATTATTGAGATGGACTGAAATTAGAAGGGAATTGTGTCTGGAATGAGTGAGTCCTTACTCTTCTTTTTGAGTTTGTGGGATCTTTGGGTTCAACTCAGGACTCTGTTTCTCACTGCACTCAGAAGATGTTATTAAGGATCCGCTTCCTGGTCCTTTCCTGTACCAGTAATGTCTCCCTGAGATGTATCAGAGGGAATGTAAGGAATCTCTAGGTCAAAAAGCAGGTACCCCATTCATCTGCTTGTCTAGTAACTAAGCAATTGCTGTCAGATTTCTGCAACTGGTGGTGTAAACTCCCACAGAAGTTGCACAGAGAGTAGTCCCTTAACCCTTGGCTTTTTTCCTTGCTCATCCTAGTACTTAGAAGGGCAATTTATAGGCAGATGTGAAAGCTAGGAAGTTTTTCAGTTTCCTTTTTTAGGAAGAAGTGTTTTGCACTGTGGGCAGTCAGATCTTTTCAGTCTTTCTCACAGCCATAGGCAACACCACAAGAAACTCACTGGGTGGTTAAGTAACTTGGTTTACTAGGGCTTGTGTCTCAGCTAGATCTAACAGACATATGTTCAGTTAAGCCCACTCAAATTCTCCTGCAATAAAAGTAGGCTTGGATAGGAGAAAATGAGTCTGAATGCTAGGATGCATTTGGAATTTGGCAGGAAAGCATTGATTTCAGTAAGTTAGTACTCAGCTTCATGAATAAAAATAGGAGATAAAGAGAGATTTCATGCCTGACAGATAAAAGGTTAAAGGACTAGTTTCTCAGAAATCAGCTGGAAAAATATATACAAGAAAAATAAGAACACACATTGTGCTCTCATACCTACATAGATGAACCATAGCTGACCCAACCCTAGTAATTCAACCAAATCTGAGGGATTTGAATAATCTAAAATCACACCCAAAAAATTAATAAATCATTAGTTCTTTTCTAGTGACAGGTTTGGAACCAAGGAAACTGTGGCATGTTAGCTGCCCTGTAGAAGTCAACAAAAATTTACCCTCAAGTCACTTCTCATGTTAATCAGTGGCATTTATCTTTGCAGTTATGCATCATCTTTTTTTTTGGTGTGTGTGGGTGTGTATATGTTGGAACTACTTTTTCCACTATTCTTACTTTTTGCCATTACAGACCTAACCTGCAATCTGCAGTATGTGAGAAAAAGGCTTAGTGTCCCCTGATATGTATCCAGTGGAAGAAGGCTGTCTGCCTGGAAAACAAATAAATTGCTTGATATATCCTAGGTAATTGGCATTGAAAGGAGCTGTCTTTAGCTTCTCTTTCAATTAATAGAAAACAGCACCTCAGGGAATTTCTAGTACCATTGGAGAGAACAAATAAACATACAAAAAAGCTTGAGCACTGAAAGTCTTAAAAAAATGAGCAGTAAGGTGTTTTTATATGAGCTGCTTCCAGAAAGAGAACAAAGATCTGCTTGGATGACTTTTAAGGCCTTTAGGTTTAGCAGTATTTTCTCCCTCTGAATCAACTGACTTAATAAAGAAATGAGAGGTTGAATTTATGCTATCTCAAAAATATATAAAACAGTTCCCCCCTAAAAATACATGGGTCATTAAATTAAACTATGCAGTGTACACTGAGGCTTTGAGATGAGAGTCAGATTTGCCATTCAGAAGTAACAGGCCACTCCTGACACATGTAATGAAATCTGGGTACTCTATCACATCATCATCTGGTGTTTTATCTAGCAATTTAGGATATCCTGTCCATTAAATTAAATCATTGCTACTGCAGGCCACCATACCATGTAATGGCCTTTGGAAGATTATAGATCTTCATTTGAAAACCATTTTCTGTTTTGTTCCCACTACTGATAATACATAGCTACATACTGCATTTTCACTTCATATTCTCTTCCAGTGAAATTCATCTTCCAGTTTCTGGGTTGTGTGTATGTTCTATACCCATCCTCACTCCCTGGAACTTGTACAGACATACACAATTTACCCAAGCTGTAAAGTGACTAAAATCCTGGTGTCAAATACTACAGCTGAGCGGGAGCAGCAGTGAATTGCTGCAGCTGTTCGATGAAGTGTTCATGAATAGGTGATAAATATCTACATGACTGAATAAATACATCCATATATGCTGGATGTTCTCAATCCGTAGTCTCAAATTTCAGGGCCAGTTTCCAGTTTTGATAGTGACTTCCCTGTGCTATTTTGGACTACTCACTCCTTTTAAGTAAATTCTCTACCTGTGAATAAGAAACAGAGTTTGATACCTACATTCCTTCTACATCTTGTGAATTCCACAAGGCAGGGATATTCTGGTGGTTCCAGACACACAGGCACTTAAGGGCTGAACAAACCAGAAAGCTGTGTCACATAAGCAACAGATAGTTACTCTTGTCACAGATGGACTCAGGTTTCCCAACTCGGCAGGTTTCCCTCCACCTTTGCATTTATCCTTTGTAGGCAGCAGAAAGTACAGGCCTATGTTTGTCACCAGGAGGTTCTCCTGCACTTCAGAGACATCTTAACAACATCTGGTACTAGAGTGGAGGAAGGAGGAGGTGGCATTGGGCAGCCTTGAAGGGTTTACTCACACTGTGACCAAACATCCATGGAAGACACACTCACAGGGAGAGCCACCAGGAGCTGGAGCACACAGCCAAAGACAACAAAGCTCGATCAAGGATCAGTGCTTTGCATGTTTGTGCGAGCAATGATGGTAAGGTCCAGCAGCACTCAGTAAACAATACCAACTCTGCACCTTTGACAGTTTAACTTGTGCTCTAGACATTTACATTCCTTGAGTTTGTCCTTGTCAAGGCATCAAGTTTTCCTCTTTTTCTGGACTTGCATATAGGATCTTGCCCATCCTAGGGAAAGCATCTAATAATTTTTAGTTGTCCCAGTGGAGGCTTCATTATCTGATGCTTTATCCTTTCCTACTGCAAAGAAAGTTCATACCACATTGTCTGTAAAAAGCTAATTCAGAAAAATGTTCTTTCAGTATTTATTTGCTATCATTTCCTATGCTGCAACTTTCACACAGAGAACTGCAAAGCAGAAAGTTAGGCCCAAGCCCATTAGCCTCAAAAAGAAAGGACTTTCTAATGCACTTCTTTCTCTAGAAAATACTAATGTACTGTGTATTTTGAAAATAACAACTGAAATGTCTGGTGAAAAAATCTCATGAAGTTGGGGTTTTTGGGGTTTGGTTCTTAGATTTAGTTTGTTTTATTTTCTTTTTATTTGACTTCTAGCTGGTCAGACTAGAAATAATTGGAATTTGGTATATTTCAGCAAGGAGAGAGGCAGTCCCTCTTGGAAGTTGCTTCTTGATTTAGCACTATTGCCTTTAACAAGGCAGTGTCTGGAGGTCTTTAGGCTGATTTCCTATGCAAAAATTAATTGAGGCTCCTCTGAAACTGGGCTGTGGCACTCTAGGAAGAGAGTTCCATATAAAGACCCCAAAACAGCACATAGTAAAGTGCAATAATTCTTTAGCACTCTCTCCCTGCCATTCACACATATACACACATGAGGTTTGACATTGGCAGGGGTTGGTGGTTTGTATGTGGTGTCTTCATACTTGGCTGCAAGAGAACCTACTACTTAATTTGCACTAGAAATTGTAAAATTGGACATTATCTTTTTTCCAAGGAATGTACATGATTTATGAAGAGAAATTGTCAATAGGCTCACAGCATTCTATCAAATAGATAACATTGGAAATTTCACCTTCTTTGACTATTATATTAATATTTTATCCTGAAAAGGCAATTATATATTATTAATACTTAATTAGTCTAATTCGTTTAAATGTAATAGATTTAATATTTCAGCAAGTGTTGTTAGGTTTAAAGAAGTAATTCCCAGCCTTCAAATTGCTTGGTACTTTCACCTTCTGATATTTTATGTAGTTCTTAAACCTAGAAATTTGGCAGGTTTTCTAGGAGTCTAAGCCACCATCTAAATTAATAGTATCATTACTTGTGGCAGGCCTGGGGCAAAGAAGGTGAAAATACTGAAAAAAACCCATGTATACTCAATCAGAGCATTTAGGAAATGAAGCAGTGAAGTTTCCTAAATAGCGCTGCTATAGTTAGAGTTCCTCATCCGAGTTAGTGATGGGCTGGAGGGTTGAGGACCCAGCACACCCTGCAAATAACAGGCTCTGGTTTTTCCAAAGCTGCTGCCGCCTTTTCACAATGCCACTAGATGGCATCAAATATCCTTTATTTTGTGCGAGTGCTGTTTATACCTCGTGTGCTGTGCTGGGTCATGTTCTTTCGGCCATAGCGATGGGCTTAGATTTAGGTTTCTAGCTAACTGATTTTATGAGAACATTTTCTCGTGTTGGTTAAAAATGTTACCTTGTAA
This sequence comes from Toxostoma redivivum, assembly GCA_013397375.1. NCBI lineage: Eukaryota > Metazoa > Chordata > Aves > Passeriformes > Mimidae > Toxostoma > Toxostoma redivivum. Next base: position 1,995,575 of record VXBI01000290.1, on the reverse strand, counting down.
GTGAAAAAAAAAATAAAAAATCGGTTATCCTTCAGATACCCTTGTATTGTCACCAGAGTGATTGCTTTTGAATTCATAAATCTTTTGAGAATTATGGAGCTTTTAAAAGACAAACAGATCCCCACTACTTATACTGAATACCACTGCACTGAAAAAATTACTCTACATTTACCCTCGTGTCTAATTCTGTAACTGTTTCAGGATACACCTCCTCCATAATGAAAATGTCAAGTTCCTTAAAATAAACTGTCTTTAAAGTGTCTGCTTTCTCAACTATGTATTTATGCATTTGATCAACCTGATTTACAAAATAGGTGCACTTAAACCACACCAATTTTCCTATGGAATACCTGGAGGGGATAGAGGGTAGCAACAAAAACCCCAATGAACCAAACAAAAAAAAAAATACCCCTCCCCCCCCAAAAAAAAACCACCTCAACAAAATTAACAAAAAAATCCCCAAACTCAACCATAGTCAATAAATCACTCGAAGTGCAGGAACTTATAATAAAAATATTAAGCATAAATATGTGGAAAAATATTAAGTGAAATATTTAATTTTAAATAAACCAGTATTTTTTTGAAGTTATTTTTTGTCATTATGAAACAGAGTATACCTACATTGAGAAAGGGACCTTTAAATGTCCCTTCCAAAATTATTCTATGACACTATGCCTGTGTGCTAAGGATAACACAAGCTCCCTTTGAACATTTTAGTTTGTAAGAAGCAGAGCACCACCACTGTGCCATCAAACATGAGTCTCCATTATCTCTGCTAACACAGCCTTTAGGCTTGTGGCTTCAGAGTTAGGTTGTTTGAAACAGGGCACTACCCCCTGGGAATCTCTGTATTAGATACACTGGAAGAGTTGGTGCAAATGGTCCCTAGAGAAACTGGTGATTTTAACCACACATATAACTGATGGGGCAAGCTATTCTTGAAAATTAGTAAGTTTGAACAAAGCTGTATTCTCCACACCTTGGAGAGCAGAGGCAGAGACAGCTTGAGATCTGCAGTGCTATCCAGGCTGCAGGAGGGCTCAGAGCTCCAGAGAACCTGTGTGAACACACCTGCATCTGTCTGGAGAGGAGCCATTCTTGCAAACAGCTGATCAAAGATGACCTGAGCAGGGCTGTGCAGTCCACATGAAGGAAACCCTGCACCTTGGTAAGGTTAATCCATTCTGCAGCATCAAGCCCTTTTGCCCATTGATCATGTAGAATTGACTCCATCTGAACACAGGTTCCTACTCTTACTATTTTGATAAAATTTCCCTTCCCTTCTCTATTTAATCTGGAGAGATGCAAATATTGAAGTGCCTCCATAAACAAGAAAAATATTTTCTCTTTGTCTTCTTCTTATGTAGTTATGAAAGAAATAGCTTAACTACAAAGTTTGATTCTACTACAGACTCTACCTATTAGGTTAATTGAGAGCATGAACTGATTTGGGAACATCCTTTCAAGTGGCTAAGTCAAGAGAGTTTTGTCAACAGGAGCAGGAATCGGGAATTCAGAAGGTTACAAGAATCACTTCTCTTATTCCTATTCTCTTCAAAACGAGACAAAATCATGATTGTGGCCAAACATAAATGCCACAGGACATTTCCTCATAAAGTCTCCTAATAGCCAAGCATGCCTAAGTAACAATTGCTCTTGTGCTACCTCTTATCATCCTGCTATTAAAGGAAACTCTTCCTATGAGTTTGTTCTTAAACCATTCCTCTCTTGGTTGTTACAATTTATTGCTGCAGCTTGGAAAACCTTTAGTAACCTGTTTTCATGTTATCCTGAAAGAGTCTTGCACAGTTGCATATCAAACTGATACTACCACTCTCCTAAGACTAAGTATTCACAGTAAAAGAAATATATTAAAGCAAATTTCAAAGTCAGTGGATCTGAAGGTATCTAGCCTTATCTACAATTATTCACCAGCATGAAAGGTAACACCTACCTTCCAGTCACTGGGCAAGAAAGAGAAATTTCTAGAATAAGGAAATAAAATTTATTGTCTTCCTTTTTTAACCGTTAGAATACTTATCAGAACCAACTGGCCAACTTCATTCTCTGGCTTATTGTCCAGAAAAAGGTTGTCAAGATAATGTTATATATAGATGTACAAACACCTTTTTTTAAATTGCCTTATTTCAGCCAATGTATATGATGAGTACATGGCCTGGAAACACTCACTTTCACCCTTAAAATCTTATCACTCTTTCAAGTACCTGGTACTTAAGAAAATGTGTTTTCCCTCTCCTGACAGCCACTGATTCCACCATAGTTCTGGTTCAGCTGATTTGCACTTAGTATCTTGCTCCATTTGCAGAATATATACTTTCTGCTTGGCCTCAATTTATTTACTTTTGCATTTTCTTTCATCACATGGAAGTACCTTTGAGTTCTGATTTTTGCAGTTTGGATTTCACGGGTTTTTTTACTCATTTCCCTTGTATGTTCTTTTCCAAATATCTATTATTGCCTGTCTTAGGTCCTGAGTAAATTGTTGTGGCATCTTTTATCTTTCACAGTTACAAACGATTTTGTTTGACTGCTTGCTTGAAAACTACATGCAGGATGAACACACACACAAATACAAAGCAATCATAAAAAAGTGCCAGAGGAAAAACATATTACAAGTCATAGAACTGTACCTAAAAAGCAGGTATCAGTAAAGAAGTTTAAGGTTAAATTAGACCTTGTTTCAAGCCAGCATCTTTTCTTCCTGTAAGCAGCCAAATTCAAAACCAAGATGTTGGATGTATTTAATTTTTTTCTTTTAACACTTTGATCTTGCTCCTCATTTCATAGTTTTGACTAAAACCAAGGAACATTGAGCCACAAAGGTGTGTGTCCCACCCGCATTAGGCTGTTGTGTTTTGGTTTTCTTTTTGTGAGAAGTCTCTCTTATAAATCCTTGAGAATGAAAGGACTAAGGATCTATGTCATCTATTCAAAACACATGATCAAATATGAATATGAAGGCTCCTCCTCCTTGAGAGGACCCAGAAAATCCAGCCTTTCTGCATAATTTTATGCCCTTTGCTTCAGTTTTAGCTCTACTAGTGAAACATACACTATTTCCTCTCATCTTTTCAGTATAACTTGTGCCTTCAATGAGCTAAAGACTTGCTGACATTTGCTGTCACAAGTAGAGCGCCAAGTACGCTGATGATCTCAGCTGTGGCCTGCAGTTGAAATAATAATAGTAGTAGCTATGACAATGTTAGCATATGACCAAGAACAAAGACATCCCTAAAAACACACAAGCCAAATTGGGGGAACATACTGAAGAACAGCAAACACTAACTCAGAAAGAGACAATTCATTGTTCACTTTGTCATTCAAATATTTTGAAAAATTAATGACGTTTGCCAAACATATGTTTAGCATTTCCCTAAGATAGCAAGCTTATGTACAGTAGGAATTCAAATGACTCATATGCTATGATGCGACTGCTTAACATGGCTTATTAAATCAGCTCTCTGAAGTGTCCAGTACAATGACTATCAAATATCAAAGCATAGGAAATAGGGTCCTATTTTGTTCATTGGTGTGTGTACAAGCAGAGAACAAATTAATTGCAATTCATGCAACTCACCTAAGACATTTCCTACAGAATCTCTGCTGAGAATACCATTAAATGCAGCATTCAGTTCAGTAATACTTCATTGCTATGACAAAACACAGAGCCATTACCACAGTGAGGTAAAGATGCAGAACCTTCAAAAATAAAACCAAAAAGAAGCTCTTGGGACAGAGGACTTGAATTTCTACATCAGATTATACAGCAGGCAGCCTGAAAAGATCCTGGAGATTTTGACAATAGAATCAGCAAGAGGGCCACATACTGCCTCATAGACTTTGAAGTTCCTTTAGACTTTTAATTGAACAAATATAAAACAAGGCAGAAGTAAATGTTCTCATTCAATTTGCATCTATTCATTGAAACATTTATGTCCTTTGTTACCTTAGTGCTCATACAGATGGCAAATATTTGGAAATTTTGTTTTACTTTTACGTAGGGAACAATTATAATTCAATTTTATGGTTAAGAGTGACATTCAGACTGAATGCCTTCTCACAGGTATGTAATCCAGTCCTCTCTAGACCATATATTAATTTTCAATAGTTTTGAATACATAAACAAAACGACAAAGTATGGTAAACTGTAAACACTCTTAGGAACATCTAGAACAAATAAGTGTAATGACCCAGATAGAGGATATAAAAAGAAAATTTGGTCTTGTGCAGATTGCACCTTGGCATAACTATATCAGACCAAAACTTAAACTGACAATTTTGAACAGCAGGTCAATATGGCACAATGCAGAAAACCATGAAAAAAACCTAAACAAAACAGTGGCAATACCAAACAACCTTTCCACATCGCTGTTAACGTGTACAGAAATAGAATAAAGTGAGAATGGCTCCACAGTTAAGCTGAAGTCTGCTGTAACTGTTTTTAAAGTCAAAGTCCCAGATATCTTGATAAAACCACTTTTGGGTCAAGTTGTGTTCTTAATATAAATCATACAAATTGCCTTAAATAAAGGCTTTCTCAGCCCTCAGTTACACAATTCTTAGATATTTTCCACTAGCTTTCTGATCTTGATTCCTAAAATACCCTTTCTGGAATCAGACTGGACCTAGGGCACTGTCTGTTGGGTCCTTCAAAGAACTAACACAAATCTCTTGCAAAGAAATATACATAAACCCCAGGAGCGCATCATTTGCAGTGATTCACAGGCATTGGAACATACATATCTCAGTCAGAAGAAACTAAGTTAGTAAATCCCTACTTGTGCAAGCATATATTCAGTAAAATCAGATTTTTACTACTGTTCATCCACATTAAGTAGAATCCTGCTGCCTCAGTATTTGGGAGTGAGACCACATCCCCCAGGAAATTTCAGACAACTTTCTGAGACCAAATCTCAAGGAAACAACCCTATCATGGTAGTTGGATTGCTGGGGTGACTGAAAAAGTCTTCCACATCCAGGATTTTATGGTACGAAATAGTGATATATGTATATTTAAGACTACTTTATCTCCTATTTAACACTTTACCTGTCATGGAAGTTTCATGTGGGAATGGAGGAAGAAGTAGGAGCTATCAGAGATGTCTCTTCTGTGGCTCTGCCATTTGAAAAGCTCACTTCTTTAGCAATAGCCCAGCTCACCCCACACAAACAAAAAATGTCTAACAGGAGATTTTTGACACAATTCTTCCCTGTAGCTTCCATCAGCTTTATTTCTTTTATTATTATTGGCATTAAAATTTTGCATCTTTTCTTTATGAAAATTTTATAAAAAAAAAAATTATAAAAATTGAGAAATTTGAGTAGAAGCCCAGCAAGTAAAATGCCAGGCAAAATTTTACTTATTACATTTATCAATGGCATTTCATAATAATTTCACAGCTACTTCTCCTTGAACCAATAACCATTAATGCAGTACCATTATTCAGGAGATATTTCTCTATTGCTAAAGCAAAAGATGAATAATTTTTGTCTTGAACAATACATGCAAAGGAGATATAAAGTAAATTTGAAGTCTCAGTAATAAATCTCTTGAAAACCTTGATATTAATGTACAGTTAACCATGGAGCAGGGAAAGCCAAACAGATTTGCACTATTTCCAGCATTAATGCCCTGAAATGTGCTTATTAATAACATAAGTTTGATTACAGACAGCAGTCATATTCTTTGGAAAAGATAGAGATGATCAAATTCTGAAAGAGGAAAACCCAGGAATCACCTGAAATAGCTTCAAAAAAGCAATGTCCATTGAAAACAAGAACATTTTCACTGAGCAAACTCTTGGATAATGACTACACAGAGTAAGGGGGAAGATGGGTCAGAGAGCAAATCTACAATGATATCTATTTATACTGTTCCTTCCCCTTTGTGCAAATGGCCAGGAGAGACAAATGAAAAAGGGAAAAAATAGAAGGGGAGGTCATACAGACAACCTGAGTTTAATACACCAGATCAAGGAATCAAATATTTTCAAGCTATGGATAAATAAAATGAGACTTGGCATGATTTGGTTGCTTGAGATGCAGTTGAGAGCTGGATCTCTGCAGCTCAGGCAAGCCCTGCCAAGGTTTGCCTGAGGAGTAGGAAATCAGAGATAACTCCAGGTACCTTCAAGCTTCATCAGAGTCCTACTGTCCCCCCAGGGAGAATGGAAAACAACAGATACAACTCTGCAAAGAGAAAACATTTCAACAAATAAAATTCTGAGGTGGAAATTCACTACCAGCTGAGAGTGAGAAAGGAGCAAAGAACAAAAGAGAAAACATGGTTTCAAATAGCATGTGTCTGAAAATAGAGCAAATGTGTGCAAGAACAACAAGCTTTCTGTGAGTTGTGCTGGAAGCACAGCCCAGGGCCAGTGCATCTCCACTCATATTTGGGCAGCTGGCCAGAGACTACACAAGTGACTTTCCTCCCATTATTTTCTCATTTTCATTAAACTGCATTTTAGGGCACCACAAAACAAGTCTACTCTCTCTACATTTTTCTCAGGCACATACCCTTTGCTCCTTGCATAAGAATAATCTCTCCTGGCAAATAAAGCAGATCCCCATTAATTATATCTCTTTCTCCACTTTTGCAGCTTTATTTGCAGGAATACTGCCACGACTGTGGACTGTTTGCCAAGAGGCCTTACACATGCTTTTTTCATTATTAGACTACTATAAAATTTAACCATATAAGTCTCCTGTGCTGTACCCTCCTAACAATGCCAACAGACATTTTAAAATAGACTACTTCAGAGGGGGAAGACACCAGGCCTTTTTGCAACTCATTAAACTGAAGTTTATTTTTGCCTTGTTAGTAGATGTGATTCTGCCCCTGCTGATGGGCACTGCAGCAGCCTCAGCTCTCATATGAGCATTTAAAAAAACATCAGACCTTGTCATGCTCAGCAGTTACACAAAACTTCATTTAACTAAGTGGGAAGTTTGCATGTCAGGGCTAAAACACAGCAAGGGCTGGGTTTTACCATTTGGTATTAAAAGATTTTGATTCTAAATTGCTGGGGATATAATGGTGCAAAAGGATAGAGCTTGTTTCTCATTTTCTCCTCAAATCACAGAGCTTAATTGGTTCTACAAATACAGAACTGTAAGCAAGAAAAAAAAAAAAGGATTTTGAAATAGTAGTTTTTATCAATAGGTAGCAGAGTACTTTGCAGTAGAACACGATAGCTTTTTCCCCTTGTAAAATGATCTTTTTGAAGTAAAAAAGAAATTACTTGTTCATCCAGAGGCTCACAGCAGACTGGAAATATGAGACCAAACAGTTCAGGCTTTGAACACTTTAGTTAATCCTAGCAAGTAATAGTTTACTTGCTATCATTAATTTCCCATCAATGGTAAAGAATCTGTCTCAGAAAGACACAGCCTCTTTTACCAGTGTGTGAAGACAACACACATGGTAGAGACTCTGGAATTTATTCTCTCAGTGCAGCAAAAGATAGAGTAAATAACACTGTCCCTAATTCAACTTTCAGTAATGTCAGCCAGAACAGTCAGGGAAGGGCACCAGCTGCCTGTTCTCTCATTCTGATCTATTGCAGCCACAAGCAAGAGTATCTGATAGAAAGGGAAAACCCAAAACTCTCACACACCTCAGCAAACACCCATCAAGATAAAGTCTCAAGCTTTGCACCAATTATAAAAAACTCCAAACAGTAACATTGTAAACTGGACTGATGAAATCAGAAGAATGATGCTTCACACACACTTGCTAACACGTCACTCCTTTATTTTCACGCCACTTAGTTCTAAGATATAACGTGTTTAACAGCTTTGAAAATATGATCAAGAGCCACCATCCTTGTTTCAAGAAGCTTATATTGATAGCAAGCCCTCAGTAGTGTTTACCTGTGAACAGCCATAAGTACCAGGGAAGAAATGAAGAAACACAAGCCAGTGCCCATTTAGCAAACCAGCAGTGTCTGCACTATCCTGAGCATCATGCAGAAGCTGAGCACATTAAACAAAATGTTTTCTGGTGGAATGAAGTAAAATAACTTGCAGAGTTGGTTGTTCACTCTCTTGTTGGAAGTGATACAAGAACCCAGTAACTTTAGGTTGAAGAGAGCATAAAAAGAAAGAGACCATCATTGCACAAGGGCACAGACATCCTGTGCCCAATCCCTGTGCTCCCCCATCATGCTTGCATTGCCTAAGGATGTAAAGCCCGGCACAGATGGCCCTGCATGATTGTCTGAGTACACTGATAGAGTCATTCTTTCAATGTCACTGAGATTTATTTATCTATCTTAAATCTCTGCTGAAAAATACCCCCAGTTTCATGAAGTTGTCCACAGCTTCCCTCAAATTCTAGCCCAGCTGAGCAAAGCAGGACATAGGTCAGTCCTGGAGGCTGTAAAGCAGGCAGCCAAGCCCCAGAGTTCCTAAAAACCTTTGAAGTTCCTTCTCCCAAAGTGTTTTATCCTTAAAAAAGCAAGACAACACCCTTCTAAAAACAAAAGAAGGGAGTTGGGGATTTTTTCCCATTCCACCAATTAAATGAATGAATCCCACATTTTCAGCTTTACTCCTTCATAATTTTCCTCAAGGAAAATCAAGCTTCACTCCCGTGCCCTCAGCACTCCACAGGTGAACATGGTATACCCTGCAAGATCAAGCCAGGACTCTTCCACTGAGAAAAATGACTGTAGCACAGTGCCATCCTGGTCACAGTGAGATGAAATTGTCCTTGCTGCACTAACAGAAAAGGATTGCTGGTGGCTGTCACACCCCTATAACTCTTACCCCCTCCCTCTATGGAGAAAAAAAATTTATTGGAAGATTTCAAAAGATATTGTAAGGGATTACAAAGCTCATGCAGGGTGTTAAAAGAGCTGTAGATGCACAGGAGAAGCAAAGCACAGTCCAGACTCCAGCCCTCACCCTGGGAGCAGCCAGCAGCACTGGCAGTGCCACACGCAGAGCTCTTTACTGGGCCACCCTCCCTCTGAGCTCTCACACCTGGCAGGCACGTGTGACACCTTCCAACACCTCCTGCTGCCCCATCACCTCTCAGCAGCAGCAGGGCCAGTGAGAGCAGCCCCCACACAGCTCTCCACAAGGGACAGCGGGGCCAGGGACAGCGGGGCCAGGGACAGCCTTGATGGGCACACCTGCCCTCTCTGGGTGACACAAATTATTTCTGCGCTAAAGGGCTGGGACGACAGGAGCAGAATGAGACCTGGTTTTCTCATTAGGCTTGTAGGAAGACTGTGTCTGTCTCAACAGGGTGGTCTAACAGACAACATCACTGATTAGGAATGACTCCCTCAACAATATTTTATAATTCCAAAGTGATATAAATACACACAGTAGCCTTACTTATCTAGCTACCAAGGTCCACCCTAGTAGGCAGGTAGATGGGGATTGGACTGAATTCTTCCACTGCACTTTGTTGACATTTCAAGACTCAAGATTCAGTAATCTCACTGGCCCAAATAGCCTGTTGAAATTCACAGTAGAGGAAGAGTCTGCTTGGCTATTAGCTCACAGTATGCTGCACCTTTTACATACACAGACATACACCAAATAAATATTTTTCTGTTGTTGATTCATTAGCAACAGATTTAGTTGCATCTAAAAAAAAAATCCAAAAACACAAAAAAAACCCAAACAAACAAACAGAAAAAACCCCGCCCCCCCAAAAAAAACCCTCACAAAAAACTCAAAAGAAACCAAACAAAAAAACCCCAAAACAAACTCAAAACAAACAAAATCCAAGCTCTTTCCCCACTAAAAAAATCACCTGTGCAAATTCCACAAGAATATCTCAAGCAGCGTTTTTCCATACGAATTTAGAGAAAAACAATACTGCTACCCTTACATCCCTTGAGGCAAACCAGTTATGTGAGAAGGATCATTAATGTTAGAAGGGATACAAAGTGAGCAGGATTTGCTCCATGCTCAGTAATAAAGTCTTCTCAAGGAGATGAAATCAGACTCGGTGTAATGTAACAGGGGTGACTGGAAGCCACAGTGACACTGTGTGGACAGCCTGTACCACACTACTCTTCAAGGACTATAAAGCAGATAGTAGATCTGCTGTAAGATTTTTCTGGAGATGATATTAATGAGCAGTGACTGTCTGGTGCCAGTGTTACTTCAAATTGCTATTTTAATACAGTTCACATCAACAGTAGCACTGACAAACATAACCAAAATGGCAGTACATTCAAGTACTCGATAGGAATACTGTCTCCATTTGAAAATGAAAAATAAAGCAAAGAGAAAGAACACTGGAAAAGGAGGAAAGGTGCTAAAGGAAGAACGAACCAGTATCATTTGGAGTTGAATCACTATGCACAGCTACAGTCTGACAATCCAAACATAGACTTCATAGGCAATAGCATGGATACAGTGATTAGAATTATAATTTTTTATTTTTGTATAGCAATGAGATCAATGTGTGCCACAACACAGGGAAAGCACTACCACAAATGAGTTCATACTGTATATTTTTGGAGAGTATGAGCTTGATTTTGAGCACAGCATTTATTCAGTTTCCCCCTCCTTCCCAATCAGGTTCTCATTATGTCGTCTAAAACCTTGATTCAGCCAAGCACTTCTGGATGTGCTTTGTTGGAACATGTAATTACTTCCCATTAAAGTCAACGGGACTAAGTAGCATGGTTAAGTGCTTTGCTGAATCAGAGCCTAAATGACATCAGCTGTGCCAGTAAGTTACAGGTGTAAAAAAACAAAAACAAACAAAAAACCCCCCAACCAAAAAAAAAAACCCAACAAAAAAATCCTGAAATCAAACCAAACAAAAACCCCCCACCCCATGTTTTAAAAATTTGACCTTTTTTTTAACAAACTTTTATAATAGGCACACTTGAGATTTTTTTGTGTATTTTACTTAGTCGACTGATGATATACTACTTCCTAACTTTTACCTCTCAAATGTTGCCATGCTTATCCTTGCTGATTCTCTAGAAAAGAGGGTAATTTGTAGAGAAGAGAAAAACAGAGTACTGAGGTGATAAACATTACTATGGCTTGCCGAAAGTGAAGAGAGAAGTAGAATGAAACCACATAGACTTGTTTGTCCTTGAAATCTCCTAATGTGACAGATTTAGACAAAGATGCATTAGTCTTTGAAAAAAGACACCAAACACACACAAAAGTAAAGCCCACAATAGCCCACAAAAAGCTTCTTGAGCCAACTTATTCAGGAAAAGACTATGCAGGGTTTGCATCTCTCCTTTACCAGTAACAGTTATAAAGATAGCTGCATACAGCCTGGACAGCAATGAGGAACACTTAATTGCCCCATCTCAGCCAAACAATTCAGCTCTGTCCCAAAGTCATCCCACATAACCCCTAAAACTGTTCGCCCTAATGACTTTCCCAGGGGTGGGCTCACAATGTCATGATATCTGAAGCAAGGGTGCCTTAGACACACAACTAAGGATGCTCTTACTCAGAGTTCTGGTTAAAATCTTGTTTTGTAACTCTCTGAATGATGTCTGCCTGCATTTGCAGCAGCAGTTCTGAAGCATAGCAGAAGCACAAGTTAATTGGGTAGAACTCAGATCAAAATAACTGAGGAAAAAGTACTACTAACAGCACCTGAAAGACTTTGAGAAGTTGTGGGGAAAATACATCAAAGACACAAATTCATACAAATTCATCATTTGTAACTGTCATCAAAACCAGGTTTACTTTGTTCTATTTGAGTCTTGATGCTGTGAACACAGATTTGGTATCTGAATACCTAGAAGCGATATGCAGGAGTCTAGCATGGAAAATCTTATCTATGAGGAAGCAACGTCATGAGTTCCACATGACACGCAACTGATGGATGCACCCACATCACAGAGGTGACACAGGGGACACACTGAAACACAAAGGAGTGGATCAATGGGAACAAAATGGCATGTTTCAAAGTGGACAAATAGCTCTTGGCAAATAGTCAGGAGTGGCATAACAATAGGAATGCCTATAAGAAATCAGCTATGAACCCAAAATTTCAGTCACAAGCTGCATAGGCACAAGACAGCCACAACAGACACCAAGAGAATTAGTATCGTAAAAATACCCAACCAAACACAAAAGTAATATTACAGGAGAGTTTAACCTTTAATCGCTGTTTCCAGACCAAAATAGGTTAAGTGGTTTCTCTAAAAAAGTCTCCAGTTGAAGTATTTAACATATATTCTATTATTTATTCTATTTATTTATTTAGATTTTAAAATGTGCCTCTCCAAAGGTCTAGGGAAAATATAGAGATAATTAAAAAATTACACAAAAAATTCCAGCTAAACCAATGGCCAAAATATAAAACCTTCCCAGAACCTTGACCCTAACCCTTCTCAAAAAAGAATTCCACCTTTTGAACCCAGTAACTATCAGTCAGTCTTTTTCCTAAGAAAAACCTTGGGAAAATAGTTGGGTTCTCCCACTACCAACCAGGAGGTTAGCAATTGGCCCATGTCTAACATCTAAGACTACGACATGCAGTGACAAAAATTATTCCTGACATTCAAGTTTCCCTTCTCATCCTCTCTAGTATTTCTGCTGCATCTGCAAGTTTATTTTAACAAACGATTTTTATCAGCTGTTTATCTTCACCACTTGGTATTCTTTGAGACTTCCAAAATATGTCCATGGAGATAAGACTACCACCATCCGTTTTCCATTTCTACTCCTCCTCATTTTTTTCTCTTTTGTCCCCAGAAATGGTCAGTCAACATGATCAATTAAACAGAAGTACTGAATATCAGTATTTCTCAAAACCATAATTAAAATTGCTCTGTTTCTTTCAGCTTGTAGTGTGCCATTTTGTAGATGCATAGAGACAGAATAAGAATCAGACAGAAATAGTCAGCAGAAAAACGGGGAATATAATGCAGATCTCATTTCCCTTAGCCTTGGTTGAGGAGTTGAACTAAACAATAGGGACAGTCTATTTCAGCCTATTTTCAGGTGCAGTATCTTCAAGAGCTATTTTCATACCAGAGGTAAAACCAGGCCTATAAATCTCAATAATTTTTTTTGTCCTTCAGACAGTGGAAAAGAGACAGGAACACTTAAGTCATAACACATAAAAATGAAGGGGGAGGGTCAGCTTTCATTTCTGTCCTGAGCAGCAGAAACATTGCTGTCACACTCAGATGAGCTATCATAGACATTTTGGATGACAAGTTGCAGATAATTAGAAAAAGAACCCTTTAACTGAATGTTACAATCCCATTTTTAATTTCTAATTAATAATCTGTACCTTATTGAACAGAGCAGCCATGCTATAAATTTAGAACACATTGCATGATAGCTAACTCTTTCCAAAACTTCATTTATAATGGGAACTACAGTTCTTAGCTGCAGTAATTTATTGTACTCACCAGTATATATTGCACATAATTTATGCTATTTGTTGCGTGCAAAACAGGAGTCAGAAGTGTCATAGTTTAGGTCAGAAGTAGTCACACTTTTCACAGAAAATTATCTATTCTTTACACAAACCTGATAGGAGTAGAAAGATACTGAAGGCAGAATTTCATCACAAAGGCAGCAGACCAGTCTGCTTATTGATGGAAGCCTTAACTTACTGCAGGCAGCAGTTCAGGGTCTGTACGTTGCCTTGAGGAGAGAAAACTAATTCAAGACTTCCCTATTCTCATCTCTAAAGTTAGATCTTTTTCCACCCTATTTATACAGGTTCACTGAAGCAAATTACCAGCTGGATATTTTCACTTTTGCATACTTATTTTGCCCTTATTATGCCCTGATGATGCTTTGGATTTCACAGGAAGCTGATTTTTTCCTAAATGCATGATTCTACTACCTAAGAATGAATGAAAATGTCTCCCACTTGGTCTTATAATGAGTGCAATTAATTTTTTTTTAATTTATCAAAATNTGAACACAGATTTGGTATCTGAATACCTAGAAGCGATATGCAGGAGTCTAGCATGGAAAATCTTATCTATGAGGAAGCAACGTCATGAGTTCCACATGACACGCAACTGATGGATGCACCCACATCACAGAGGTGACACAGGGGACACACTGAAACACAAAGGAGTGGATCAATGGGAACAAAATGGCATGTTTCAAAGTGGACAAATAGCTCTTGGCAAATAGTCAGGAGTGGCATAACAATAGGAATGCCTATAAGAAATCAGCTATGAACCCAAAATTTCAGTCACAAGCTGCATAGGCACAAGACAGCCACAACAGACACCAAGAGAATTAGTATCGTAAAAATACCCAACCAAACACAAAAGTAATATTACAGGAGAGTTTAACCTTTAATCGCTGTTTCCAGACCAAAATAGGTTAAGTGGTTTCTCTAAAAAAGTCTCCAGTTGAAGTATTTAACATATATTCTATTATTTATTCTATTTATTTATTTAGATTTTAAAATGTGCCTCTCCAAAGGTCTAGGGAAAATATAGAGATAATTAAAAAATTACACAAAAAATTCCAGCTAAACCAATGGCCAAAATATAAAACCTTCCCAGAACCTTGACCCTAACCCTTCTCAAAAAAGAATTCCACCTTTTGAACCCAGTAACTATCAGTCAGTCTTTTTCCTAAGAAAAACCTTGGGAAAATAGTTGGGTTCTCCCACTACCAACCAGGAGGTTAGCAATTGGCCCATGTCTAACATCTAAGACTACGACATGCAGTGACAAAAATTATTCCTGACATTCAAGTTTCCCTTCTCATCCTCTCTAGTATTTCTGCTGCATCTGCAAGTTTATTTTAACAAACGATTTTTATCAGCTGTTTATCTTCACCACTTGGTATTCTTTGAGACTTCCAAAATATGTCCATGGAGATAAGACTACCACCATCCGTTTTCCATTTCTACTCCTCCTCATTTTTTTCTCTTTTGTCCCCAGAAATGGTCAGTCAACATGATCAATTAAACAGAAGTACTGAATATCAGTATTTCTCAAAACCATAATTAAAATTGCTCTGTTTCTTTCAGCTTGTAGTGTGCCATTTTGTAGATGCATAGAGACAGAATAAGAATCAGACAGAAATAGTCAGCAGAAAAACGGGGAATATAATGCAGATCTCATTTCCCTTAGCCTTGGTTGAGGAGTTGAACTAAACAATAGGGACAGTCTATTTCAGCCTATTTTCAGGTGCAGTATCTTCAAGAGCTATTTTCATACCAGAGGTAAAACCAGGCCTATAAATCTCAATAATTTTTTTTGTCCTTCAGACAGTGGAAAAGAGACAGGAACACTTAAGTCATAACACATAAAAATGAAGGGGGAGGGTCAGCTTTCATTTCTGTCCTGAGCAGCAGAAACATTGCTGTCACACTCAGATGAGCTATCATAGACATTTTGGATGACAAGTTGCAGATAATTAGAAAAAGAACCCTTTAACTGAATGTTACAATCCCATTTTTAATTTCTAATTAATAATCTGTACCTTATTGAACAGAGCAGCCATGCTATAAATTTAGAACACATTGCATGATAGCTAACTCTTTCCAAAACTTCATTTATAATGGGAACTACAGTTCTTAGCTGCAGTAATTTATTGTACTCACCAGTATATATTGCACATAATTTATGCTATTTGTTGCGTGCAAAACAGGAGTCAGAAGTGTCATAGTTTAGGTCAGAAGTAGTCACACTTTTCACAGAAAATTATCTATTCTTTACACAAACCTGATAGGAGTAGAAAGATACTGAAGGCAGAATTTCATCACAAAGGCAGCAGACCAGTCTGCTTATTGATGGAAGCCTTAACTTACTGCAGGCAGCAGTTCAGGGTCTGTACGTTGCCTTGAGGAGAGAAAACTAATTCAAGACTTCCCTATTCTCATCTCTAAAGTTAGATCTTTTTCCACCCTATTTATACAGGTTCACTGAAGCAAATTACCAGCTGGATATTTTCACTTTTGCATACTTATTTTGCCCTTATTATGCCCTGATGATGCTTTGGATTTCACAGGAAGCTGATTTTTTCCTAAATGCATGATTCTACTACCTAAGAATGAATGAAAATGTCTCCCACTTGGTCTTATAATGAGTGCAATTAATTTTTTTTTAATTTATCAAAATATATATATAAACAATAGACATGCAAGTGGGAACAGTAGACCTCAAATCAGCCAAGAGATGAGCCAACAAATGCTGGCGCATCAAGGAACTGACAGTCAAATATTCTAAAGAATATTTTTAATTGTTTGGAGACACAGACTATGTAGAGCAAGAGTTGTAATTATGTTTTCTTTTACCAACTGAAAGTCAAGCTTAGACACTCAAATCTATTTTCCAACATTGTTCAAATCACACTGATAGTGACTGTGTATAGGCATAAGAGAGACCAAGGATCACTATGAAAATGTTCTTCAGCACTCAGAATTTGTTGCACTGATGAAAAAAACATGCAAATGTGTTAATCCAGTGTCAAATGAAAAGCCTTGGCAATCTGACCCAGGAAGTCCTTAGAGATGAGTGCATTTCCACATAAACAGAGACAGAAATACATCATTTTCATGTTCAAAATTACTGGCACGCATCTTTCAAGGACAAAACAAATAAAACCATGCAACTACATGAGATATGCCACAAGAGACATTCCCATGGTAATGTGACTCCTCAAAATAGAGCTGCCACAGCTCAGCTTGGAAACCATCTCACTGATTTGGAGAGATTCTAGCAGACTACTTGGTGCAAATCAATGGCTACAATACACAGGAATGGTGCATACCTTTCCAGCCTCCATGGAGTTGGAGTAGGGCTGTATTTCTCTATCAACTCCAAAGCCTTTCTAAACACATCTGAAGACACGTACAGCATAGGCTGTAAATCCAGTCAATGCATGCTCATTGTTTACAGTTTATTCCAAATTCTTTAACACTTCAAAATTCTTTAACGCTTCAGAACACTTCAGCATTGTTAAAGACACCAGAATATTCTGCTACCACCTTTGCAGAAATCGACATGATTTACAGAGCACAATTTACTTTCCCTCTTTCTTCAGAGGTATTCCAATAATCAACTTTGAGCCTGAAATACATAAATTACATGGATTTTCTTTAGGTTCATTGCAACAAATCTGCAGATTTTGGTTCCAAGGCAGCAGTTTCCTGTTGTCCTTCTTCTGCCATTGAGACTAGCTGCATCCTGCATTGATTGCTTATATCTGACTCACAGAACTATCACAATCCTTGTGAAATATTAAATTTTACAGGTATTTTTCAGTAAACCATCAGCTAAAGAAGATGACTTTGGAAGAGGGTGCTTTTCTGCCTGTGAAATACTTTAAGCAATAGGGTAGAAGACCATGTGTTTGTTCACTTTATCTCACTCTCTCTCTCTTCCTTGCTCCACTTTGTTTTTCCAGTTGCAAATTCCTCCATTTCTATTGCCCAGAGTTCAGGGCAAATTAAAGCAGTCTTTCTGCTTTCTCAGCACATTCTCTGACCACTGGGCTATGACAAAGGTAGAAGCAAATTCTCTTCCACTCTCCCATGCTTATTACTAAGACCACCAATAGGCACAGGTATAAACAGGGAATTTGGTTGATGGTTCTGGGACTTACAAGTATCTGTTTTATCCCTATTTGCAAAAGGGCCTAGATGCTCTCCCTCTCTTTTCTAAGTCAGTATGCATGAACATGAAACCTCTAGTGTCACTGAAAAGCTATGCTTGGGGTTTAGTTAAACAGCTACCTGTAATTTAGGAGCTTAAACCTTGCCCAATCCTCAAGTTATCCAGACCTGAACGTCTCTGAATCTTGTCCTGAGCTCTTGAATTGCAAGTTCAGCAGATGCAACAGCAGTGGGTTATGCTAACTGAGGCACCATGGTCTCAACACTCAAGTCATAGACAAACAGCTGTAGAAACCTGAACTAAAATGAAGTAATCTCCAGTCCACAGGGATTGTACAAAGCAGCTGTTGAATTATTCTCTGGAGTTTTCTGTAGCCTCCTAGAGCATAGGTGCAATCCGTAAAAGTGCATTAAGGTGCAATTAAGTGCAATTAAAAGGTGTAAATATGAGGAGTATTTTTCAATATGAGCCAGAGTCCTGTACTTCCCAGATGGAAGTGTTGCTACATTTAATAGTTTGGACAGAGATCTTGATTAAGGGGGTTAATGTATTTAATATGGATGTCCCAAGGGGTTTTCTTCTACTAAATTAACCACATTTTAAGCTTTCTAGATAAAGAATTCATTTTCTAAATGCCTAGAAATTAAGGTTTTCTAATGTTATAATCGAAGTTATTGGCACTTCTTTGTCTGAAAAGTGTTTTAGAAAGATTCAGCAATGAATTTCCTGGATCCATGAGAACTTCAGTCCATACTTTATGAACTGCTGCATAGAATATATTTATCTGCAAACCCAAGGTGGGTTCCCATGGCCACTATGTGACATTCAGATGCATCAGATTTGCTTTTTTGCAGATTTATGCTTTCTAGTTAAGTCTTTTAGAATTGGTTAAGCATGCAAACAAGCTTGACTTAACTTTTGGCACCATAAGCACTGCTCACAAGCCTTAATGCCGTGCTCAGTTTGGCCACATACTCCTGCATGGGCTAGGGTTGTTCATCCCAATTTGGGGTCTTTAACAACTGAGAGAAGCTGCTGCTGTCCCTATTCCACCCTGTATCCTGGGTGAGAAGTGGCAAGGGGCTCTTTCCAGAAATGTAGATAAATTTCATACTTGTAGGATCTTTTACAATGACCCAGGGCAAGGTAACCCTCCACAGGGGAGCTGTGCAGGATTCCAAGGATGCCCAAATCTTTATACTGGCTAAGTACTAAGTACTCCCCATCTCCCATGCTGAAGATTTTCAGGCTTCATTTCTAGGTATGTGCTATATCCTCACACAGACAGAAGGTTATCTGAAATCCCCCATCCTTGCTAACTGCTGTGCTGGGTGCAAGGCAGCTGTTGTGGTCTCTGCTTGAGATAATGGAACCTGGCAGCAGCAATATGGCAATAGCTCAGACACAGGGCAGTGCTCTCTCCTAAACCAAGCTTAGGAGGAGAGTTCTGCCTGGGCTGGACTGTGCTGTCATATTTTGCATCTCCCCACATACTGTGTGAGGTTTCCTGCACCATGTAACTTAGGTGTTTAAATCCTTCCTTACATCTCTTCCTACAAACCTAAGAAAGTTTTTCCACAAAAGTGTTCTGACTAACACTTTGTTATAGAAATGCTCACACTGGCAGCTTTCAAAAGTATTTAAATTACTAGGTTCAAATTCAGTGTCTGATTAGGTACAGATTATTTTGTCCATCTGAGTAAAAAGTACAAGCAAGGAGAGAAAATTCATACATTAAATAAATTAATTCCAGCTGGAGAATGCTGCTAGGAGGGCCAAAAAGCCTAACATACCAGTAACATTTACAGTAATACTATCTCTATACATGCTGAAAGATGTTCCAGACATCCCAAATGATAGAAATATAAAGCCTGAAAATATTTTTCATGAAAAGCACAAGGGACTCCTTAGTGCAAACTTTTCTGCTCCTTTCTCTCAAAATTTACAGCTGCTGAAGTCTTTCCAGCACCTGGTCAATAGCTAGGTGCAGTTTCAAATACCTATCACACAGTGGGTGGTTTTGGGGGAAAGTGCTTGGTTTATCATTACAGCACATGAACACAAGAAAAGTAAATATCTATTTCTCCTCACTGCAGATAGAAATGAGACAACAGAGCTGGTAGAGTGCTACTGCAAAACAGCTTCCTGAAGATTCTTGACTGTCAAATAAAGACAGCGATTGCACCTAAAAGAGTGCATGCTTCCCATGAAGACACCGTACTTTATAGGAACAAATTTTTGAAGTGCAGGACAGTGTGTATCTGCACTTGTAAGAATAAAAAACTGATTAAGCAGATCAACTGCAGCAGAAACATCAAAATAGGTTCATTTCTCACTCTCTCATTATAGTCAGTAATTATTTATTAGCTAATGATTTGCATAATGTTTTATCTCTACAATTATCAAAGGACAGTGAAATTAAAGTGATGCACAAAGTCTACAAACTGTCTTCATCAAAGAGCTCTGTCCCTCAAGATTTACTGTCCCCAGAGGAAGACCATAAGCTTCATGACCATGATCAAGCTGTGTCAGACTTAAAGTCCATCTAGCTCAGAATTTAATTGCTCCTACTGGCTAGAAGCAGATGCTCAAGGAGTGTAAAAATAATCAATTAGCACTTCAGTACATTGCATGCAAGGATCTCATCTAAACCATAATTTTAGCAGTCACTAATGCATGTATCCTTTATGAAATTGTCCAAATTCTTTTTCAACCCACTAACGCTCTTGGCTATCACAGCTTCTCATAAAAGGATATTCCAATTTGATTCTATGTTCCGTGACAAGAACTTAAATTAGCTTCAAAGTTATTGCTGGATACCTTAATTCTGTTTCTGTCAAAAAAAAGGTGAACATTTCCTTCCTCATCCCCAACTCCCCATCTTCTCTAGGACATTGACAATTTTATACACCACTCTCCTCCTTCAATCATCTCTTTTCACAGGTGAAATGCTTATTTAGCCTTTCCTTACACCAGCTTCATTCCACATCTTTTATAAATGTTCTTTGGTATTTCATTTTTTAAAATTCAGCTCTGTTGAGCCTTTTCAGATAAGGAGATCAGAATTCTCTGTAGTTATCAAAATGTGGGAGCACTATAGATTTATTCTGTGGCATAATGGTACTTCTATATTTTGTTATCAATCCTTTTTCTAATAATTCTTAGCATTCAATTTGTTGTGAACAATGACCTAATTTTTATTGAGGAGCAGCCACATTAACACTAAAATATTTCCTACAATGTCAGGTTAGAGCCCATCATTTATATACATTCATAAATGTTATTTTCCAAGTGTCTTACTTTTCATGTTCCAAAATTGATCTCTCCTTCCAGCTTATTATCAATTAAGAGAGTTTTCTGCAATATGTTAGGCTCTCCTATTAGACTTCTGCTTATTCTTTTCATATTATAAATGGACTTTATGAAAACACTGAACACACAACACAATTTTCAATTTGCTCACCTATCTAAACTCTCCTTTAGAAAAAAAGCACTATCCATTTATTCCCACCCTCTATTTTCTAGCTTTTAACTGGGAAGAAATCCACGAAAGGGTCTTTCCTCTTATCCCACAACGCTTTAATTGTCTGAAAAGCCCGCTTTTGTTGAACATGCATGTACCATTTTGAGCAGATGATCCATAAGACAACTGATTAGGACACTAACAGGAGCTGATTTCACACAAAAATCCCATAATTAAATTGCAAGGAATTATATAGATTTTGTTCTGAAACTCAGATTCTTCATTAATGTTGTGCTAGCAGGAACAGTAAGGAAGGTTTATTGGAGTAAACAGGAGCTACACAGCTAACTGAAATAGGGGAAAAGGCAGCAGTACTTTAAATCACTATTATTAACACTCCCATTAAAGCTTGTTATGCATGAGCTAGGAGTCTAACTCCCTAGAAAACTTCTTGGCATGTTTCTGCTGTGAATGGAAAAGGCCATAGCCCAGCTCTGTGCCTGGTAACTCAACCACTGCTGTCAATGACTGATGCAAATGTAAACGGAGCTTTACTGTTCTCCACACCCAATTAAATTAGGTGTGCACTGCACTCTTCAACACGCTTATTTTCTTCAGTTCTCCAATAACAAAGGAGTCCCCAAACCTAAGTTTACATGCAGAAGAATGAAAACAAGCATAAGTGTACACCTAAGTACTGATGGCATAAGGTGTTGCTTAACGTACTGATATTTTTAGTGGGCTTCCCAATATTTCCAGGCATTTTTTGCCCCATATTAAGATTCCTCATCACTCAAATTCTCTTTTTCTATAGTCTAAACTCTTATTTATCTAGCAAAGCTTAGAGATACACATCATTCAAAATACAAAGAAAAGCAAAAATACAGCTACTATGAAACAAGAGTTATGCTGTGAACAACACCCTCTACAAAAGAAAAGCAACAAATAAACGGCACTAAGTGTTGAACTCAGCTGAATAGTGACCCAATTTTTTTTCAATGTTTGTATAATAGCAGCAGCTAAAAATCTCCTGTGCAAAATGGGGGAGGGGAATTTTGATATAAAGATGAACTCAGAGACACAGTATGGAAATATACCTTTCCCAAGGTTATTAGTTTTACTACAATGAGATTCATTAATACAAGATGAACAGAACTGGTTGATCTAGAACTTGCAAATATGTTTCTATTGTAGCCTCATATCTGAGTGTTTTAACGCTGTGGTCTGAGTCTTGTTGCTAACCAAATGTTAGAAAAAGAAAATTACTAAGGATAGCAAGTTATTAAAATTAGAAAATGTTCAAGTGCCTGCTTGTACCCCTCAAAAAAATAAAAGTAAGTCTTATTTCTTGCCCTGCTTTCACTGCACCATAGGCTATTCTGAATGTGTTCAAAACTCACTGTGGATCAGTCAGTAAGCTACTTTATTCATGTTTCTGGGCCTAAAATATAGATTTCTTCTTTAAGGACACCCTTTAAAACCAGAACAAAATCTCATCTAAACCCTCAAACTTTTCTTTAATTCTTGCAAATAAATAGCATGTTCAGGGGCTTGTTCTGTCCTTGTCATGCTGAACAGAATTCTAGCTATATTTACCACATTAGTATATAAAACTATTCTGTCATCACTCTACTTTTATGCTTTTAAATAAAGCTTACATAAAGTACTGCCACTTCATAATTTTTGGCAAATCAATAAAGTCAAGAAAACAGCATCCGCATATTTCTGGTAGCAATTACTAAGATTATGTTAGTGGTATTTAGTGCATTTAGGTTATTAGAACAGCAATACTTATATTTTATATAGGTGGGGCTGGTAATACCATCTATTAGTAAGATTGCTTAACAGTTCCTATTTTAAGATCCTGTCTTTAATGCTTTAGTTGCTCATAACTCTGGTAGCTTATCTGTAGACTGAACTGGAATTTTCCATCCTAAGTACTCTGCAGAAATATCATAATGATTTCCCTGCCTCAAAAAGCAAGGTAAACTCTTCTGTCCATGTTTAAAAAATTAACTCACCATCCCACTACATGATATACTTGTCTAAGAAATGTTCTGGTGTCTCCACGATTTTGAAGAGTGACTTGAAATTTCCCAAGGAAAGGCTTGATAAATTCTGCTGCTGTTCAGTAGAGATTTCTTCAGAGTTGTAGAAGCTGTCCATGGAAAAAGATGTCTCCTGCAACACTACAGGCCAGATGTAGGAATTTAAGAGCACATGCCCTGCTTCCCCATAGATCTCAGAGAGCCATTGCTATAATCAGATACAGAAAAGACAAGAGAAAGGGGAAAGAAGATGTGACTACAGAGAAATGGGAGTAGAATCCATTAAAAAGAAAATTGAGATTGATGTGCAGCACACAGACTGGGACTAGCCCTGGGAAAAGAGGAGGAAAAGACCAAGAATGCAAGAAGCAGAAGGCATGAGAAGAGATATATCAGATAAGACACTCATGCAAAACAAATGAAAGTTACTGGGGCAAAAAAAAATAGTACCAGAGAAAGGACCAGAGTTCCAGGGGCTGCAGGAGGTTCCTCAGGGGAATTTCAGATTAACTGAAAAATCAGCTGTGATTTGGATCTAGTATTTAAAATGTATTGGATAACCCAGTCATCATAGCAGGGTTTGAGTTCACAAAGAATGCCGACACAGGGTGGAAAGTGTGGGAGGAAACAAAATACCATTTAACAGCTGCCTTCACAGGCACCATCCTGCCTGTGACTGGCTGATGTCAGATACCCATAAAATTAGAGGCCAGACCAAAACAGCACAGAATGCTTCCAGAGGTCAGTTTTGCATTCTTATGATTGTTCTTTGAATAAAACTTTTGTGAGTGCATATGTATGTATGCTGTTAAATGCATCCACTTAAGAGTAGTTTTTCTCTCTTATGATAGGAATGAAACAAACCCCATAATATTCATCTTTCTGCTAGAAAGGTATTTTCCTGCACAACATCCTTGAAATCTCACTTGAAAGATCAGAAACAAAAAATATTCCAAATCAATCTGGCAAAACCCTCCATCCATGTTGCTGATTCAAGAACCCTTCCTAACCCATTATATTAATGACACTCACTTTTCAGAACACAAAGGTGAAAAACATCTGAGATTACTTTCCTGTGCAACCTCTTTTGAGGTTTGGTCATTGAGACAGAAAAAGATCAATTCATGTCCCAGGCTATATATACCCAGGTTAGAGAGCAGCTGAGTAAATAGCACTGATAAATAATGTCAATATTGGCTTTGACAATGAGTTAAAGCGTCTCTGGTTTCAAAGCTGTTCCATTACTGAGATATGACAACAGAAAAGAGAAATTTGAATTTTATTGTTTCCCCTTCTCTATCAACTCTCTGGTACAAAATGAAAATACACACTCTTTTCTCTTTAGGACTATTACTGTTATCCATAGCCCATCATACATTAAACTCTCAGACTGCTGTGTCAAAGTGAAGGTACAAGACTGACACTTTTTTAAAAATCAGAGGTTACTTTTAGAGGCTTTGTACAGATCATCCATACTGCATCAATTCTGCAAGTCAGTATGCATAGAAAGAGATTGATATTCTACTAGATTCTGTATAACCAAAAGCAAATAAAAAGAAAACCCTTAGTTTTTGCCAGAATTTTGTTTCTCATTTTTTAGCTGAGATCACATTCCACATTTAGTATTTTATCTTTGACTTTTTCCTTTGACTTTCTGTCCCAGGGGCAGCAGGGTAAGGGTGAGACTCAATAAATGTGTTCTGGAGCTTATGAGGTTTGACCATTACAATTCCATTTAGGAAAAGTACACTTACATAAAATAGTAACAGCATTTGCATTAAAAAACAGAATACAGCACCAAGGTTTAGTTTTCTTATATTAAATATCAGCACTGCTGTTAATTAACGTTGCAGAAAATTGGTATCTATCACATTTTAAACATTACATTATTTATCAATAACTAAAGGAAATACATGGAGTTAATTCTCAAAGGAATCCATAATCTATGAGGTTTTAGAATCAAAAAATGGATAGGCATTGAAATAAGCAAGGAATTTATAGCTCATAGACAAATTAAAGATTCATAAGGGATATCAACACTTATTTTTTTGAAGGTGGAGACTGGTTCCTAATGTCAGAAGAAAAGTAAGAGCTACTTCAAGTTAACTCCATGAGAGTGACTGGTTCAAACCTATATTTTAAAACCAGTGAAACTTTGTCAGAAGGAAATTATCAGATAACTGCCAGTCCTGTTTTGTAGACGTAAAGTGCTATTTCATTCTTTTCTTTCCCTAAAGATCTGTAAAAAGACACATATATGGGAAGAATAGCAGCTTATTTAGACAACAAATCTCCACTTTGAAAAAATCCAATGTCTTTCAGAACTTAAATTAATATTCTTGTCTGCACCTTTGAGATTTTAAGGACAATGTGTTAGAGGACTTTACTTGGAAAGATGTCTAGTTCTTAATGATTTTCTCTAAAATCTTGAAAGGTTTGAATGCCATATAATAACGTTCAAAAAACACCAAACAAAATGTTAACTTACCATCCAAACTAGTAAGAGAGGCATGCTCATCAGATATTGAAATCTTTGTTTTCAACTTGCCTTCTAGAGTTAATGGAGAGAATAATGTATTTCTGTTCAAGATTTCTGAGACAACCACCTGCATTAGAAGAGCAGCTCAGAACACTGTATTACACAAGGACAGTGAATCCATGCCATGCAGCACAAACCACTCATGTAGAAGCAGTCATTTGTCCTTGTCGTCCAAATTTCTGGAGATACTAGATAAACACACCAAGCCCTCTATTTTCTGTTTGGAGAAAACTTCTGGTGGAAAGGGGAGTCAATTAAATTGACAACTCACCAGGAAGACAATCCACAAAAACATCTTCACCCAGGAGGAGACTTGCAGAACTACTCATATATGACTATTTACTAAGCAAATCCATCCCTTATTTCTCCCATGGTGTTTTTTCTCTTGGCTGCCTGGGTTTGGGATTTTAGGTGGGTTATTTTTTTCCTCTTATGAGGCAAAAGAGGAATAGAGTTCAGACAGGATTGAATTTTGTGATCAATAGGCCCAGTTGTGTGCAGGCATTCTCTTTACTAGTAGTGTTTTGGAAGTATTAGCATTTGTCTAGCTGAGAGGCACCCAGTCCCTTTCCAGGCAACATTTCTAGGTTTTGGAGTTATGTGAGGGTGGGATGGGGATCTGAAAAATCATGAATTTAGATTCCAGCATGCAGAAGAAAATATGAGTCAAGAGTTCTCATAATTTTTAATCAGGCACCTAAATTCCATTTGTATCTTAGTTAAGGGCCTATGTCCTTTTCAGACTACGAAGTCATTACAAAGTGCTTATGTTTTGAGCATTAACAAATATGATTTCAAACCCTGACCCTGAAATTATCTTAATGGATCTCTTAAACTTAATCTAGATTTGGAACTTCCTCCTTGACTTATGCCTTCTTCACTCTTCTCTAATTACCAGTGCAGTCATGCTATTGATGAAAAGCAGGTTGTTTCTTCATGTGAAGACCATCTGCCAGCACATCATTGCTCCTACCCCAGATGGCAACTTCTTGGTAAAGTTAAGAGGTGCAATTTTTCAATTGTTCTATAATCAGACACACACTTCAAGTAGCTACTGGTTATTATAATTCAACATTATTTCTGCTACTTACTGTTCCATTTATCAAGATATTCTGTGTGATCTTTGCAGTGCTAAGATTCAAAATGTTTACCATGTTGTTTAAGCATTTTAAAAGATAAAGTGCTTAAAAGGTTTATCAACTCAGAAAGCAAAAGTAATTTAATATTGCCTAAACACTAACTAGGTCCAGTTTAAAGGCAGGCACTTGATTATCTGTAACTAACATTAGGGCCAGGATTCTCTGTTTGAAAGGATGTGTGTTCTGAGAAGAGCAATATAATGAAGCTTAGCAAGCATTTTTGCAAATCACACAACTGAGAAAATTAAGCAGACCGAAGAAGGTCTAGAAGTATTAAAACTATTTATAATTCTAATTTAATCAACTCAAGCATCACTGTCAGCCAGCCACAGCATTTAGCTGTTATATTTATGAAAGGGGGGACACAGCCTTTGTGTTACTAACTGTAACGTTCTCCTCTATTTTCTCCTTTTGCAGTCAGCCTGAGCTGCTATTTGAACTTTACTGTGATGGAGACACTGCCGCACCCCTGCTCCTGGCTATGGCAAAGGGCCTTGTGTGCACAAGGACTCTGTAAAGCATCTAAATTCTTATGAGGAAAAGAGAGAAAAACCCCCGAAACCGTAGAAAATTAGTACACTGCTACAAGTTTGCAGGAGGTTTGTAATTGAGCAGAGGTGAACAGCATTGCTGTTTGCCACCTCACACCACCAGTAAGACGGAAAAACATAGAAGCATTTGAGAGAGGTTTTAAAGTTCTGGTGAAGACAGATCATTCCACCTCCTGGATAAGAACTGCCACAAAAACAGAGATGCAGGTCTGAGGAATTTCTCCCATAATAGCAGGTTAGGGTATTTTGTGCAACATATTTTGTGCAACTTACTTTAACATATATTTTTCCCATAAATATGTTCCCCATCAGCATCATTTTTGTGGAGTAATGAAGAGAATGCAACCTTAGGTGTATAATTAGGTCTCTTAGTCCACACAGCCTGTGCTCAGACAGATCTGCAGTGCTATAATGGATTTTAGCAAGGGCCACTGGGTGTAGCTGAAGATAAAAGCAGGTCATATGAACAACACAAAAGGCCTAAGATTGCCTTGTACAGATTTGCTGAGACATGAGAGTAAAGAGCTGAGCTCTCCACCAGTCCTCTCATCAGCTACCCAGCATGTGTGGCCACATCAGGTGGCACAGTAGTAGAGCTCATTTGTTCACACTGGAACTGAATTTTGCCTGGAAGCCATAGGAACTGTAACTACTTCATTTTTCAAGTGACAGCCTTCTATATACTGAAAAAACAAAAAAAATTTCATTGTAATAATTATACACTATATTAACCTTGCTGTAGATTTCCATATAACATAGATGAATTTATAGCTACACATTCATTTATTTGAACACAGAATAAAGAACAGTGAGATGCAGCGCCCCAAAGGAGAGATTGGCAAACCTGAAGTTACCAACATAAACTTAATTCTTATGCTTCTATTTATGATACAGTCGCTAACTGAGTGCTGGTTTTACAACAGCTTTACAGTACAGAGTACTTTATTCAGGTCATCACTGTTCACCATTTCTTTCAGTTCCACTATGGGCTGAGTGGGCTATAAAACTTGGGACTTTCTTCTGACTTTCCACAGGGAACGTAGTCCCTGAGAGAAGAGGCTAGATCAGACAAAAAAAATCATATTTCTAGGCTTATTCTCAAAATAAAAAAAAAAAGACCCACAAAACCCAATACTATTACTTTGTGTGGTTAAAGATTGTGTTACAAAGATAACCTTAAACTTTAAACCTGGGAGTCATTCATATTTTTTTATGTGCAGGTGGTAGATTATAGACAAACTTGAAAGAAAACAAATATAAAAGTGAACAGTAGTTTTATCCCACAAAAGAATACACCAAACCTAAACAATCCTAAGTACAAATATAAAAATCTACCTCAAAGATATACATACAAATAATGCACCTAGATTTACAGCAGTGACTTTGTGTTTTAAAACTATGTATAGACAGCCGTATAATTTACATTGTGAAAGCCTCAGATTATTCCTCAGTAGAACCTCAAAGTCTTAAATCAATAAACATTATAGCCATTTTTAGGAGCTACTAAATACTTATTCCAATACTACTTCCAATACCTATAAAACCTCCCAGTGGGAGATTATATTTGTGATGGCTCCTATCAGTCTGTGCACTATTTATACTGCTAATGGACAGCTGACTGAAATTTCTGCCAGGCTTCAGTGAAACAAGTTTTCTTTTTACTCTTTGTTGATTACCCTCAACTAAGTCTGTGATTTTTTTTTTAGCTGCTAGTCCCAGATGGACAGCCTCTGGGTCTTGTGGCACTCTTGCTTGATTCTTCTAAGTTATCCCTTAACTGCTTGCATGGGCTGCCAGTTACAATAGGGTTTGTCCTTCTCTTCTCTAGAAGAGTTTTTCCTGATGACTGTCATGAGACAAGCTCTCTTTACATCCTGATACATTATTTTTGGCATAGGAGCCACATAACACCAGTGCTTTGGGAGAAATCACCAGAGAAACCTCAAGGACAGATCACTGAATCCAAATTCCTTCTATAGTTGTTTACACTTCTCAAGGGAGTATATGTTATCTAACTGATCCCTGAGCTCTTTTCCAGGCGCCCTCCTAGAAAGATATTTTTATCTGTACAAACATGGGCTTTCTGTAGAGATATTCACTTGCCAGATGCCCTTGATACATTTTGGTATTCACATATACTCAAGTTTACATCATGGGGACTTACAGTGCTCAGTCCTTTGACTTTGGTATTATAAAGATACAACTGACCCATGTGGACAGATTTGCTGATCTCTTATAAGAATGAAGTCTGATGTATATTTGTGATAATTTTAAACTAATATTTCCTGTATAGATTTGCCTTTCAAATCCACCAGGCAATGTTAGAAATTATTTCATACTTTTGCAGGATGGAATTTCAGGGGCAGTTAAGATGCTCAGCAATGCTTTAGGAATTGGACTCCACAGTGCTGTTCAGTTACTGGTAATAAATAGCCTGAATCTACTGCAAAGTTAAAGTTTACAAAAATTATCTTAGTATATTGACTAACATATTCTTAATATTTGAAGGCTTCTGAGATTAATAATAATATTAATAAGAATAATAACAATAATAATAATAACAAATTTCAAGTGAGTGGCTGAGCACTCTTTCCTTCAAGAAGCAGAGTTCAAGGGAACAGAGCTCTGCACAGCTCATGGGCTCTTTTTCCCCAAACCCAGTAACTCATGAAATAGCTAGGCCTGACTGCAAAGTGGAGTAACAGGACAAAACAAAACACTGTTCATCACCAGAACTCCATTAAATCATGATGGCAGATGAAACAGAAATAAGACCATCCCATCTATAAATGCAAACATAGGATAAAATATATGTTTTCAATTAATCACTTGGTCATTTCCTAAAAATGCGGCCCAGAAAATTGCAGGGACTACCTGTGTCTTGCTGCAGTGTGTTGGTAGGAAGGAAGGGGAAAGCAGTCTCCCTGCTCTGTGAACTGGACTTGGAGATAAAAAGCAGCTTCTGTCCTGCTGAGCTCAGCTGCTGCAAAAGCAGAATGTTGTTCTAGACAGAGTGTGCACTCATAATTTATTGTTTCAGTCTCCTAAATGCATTACTTGTTGCTCTTTCAAATTTTTCTTTTTTTCAAATTTTTTCTTTTCTAATCCTTTCATATATTGACCCTCCCTCCACTAACCATGACCTCGTGTGATCATTCTCACTTGTGTAGACTGAGTATAAAACACTTTTCCATTAAATTGGCAGCATTTATCAGCCCTTATTGCTGGGTACCAGAGTAAAGTAAGGGAGAAATGAAGATTTTTGTTATGTTTTTAAATCAGGAACACAGCAAGATGCAAAACTGAAAAGACAGCAAAACTCCTATTACCCCAGCATGTCATGAGTTTATGAGGAAAGACAGAGCTTTGGGGCTGTCAGCTGGGAGAGGTATTATATAGGACACTTTATTCTTGCCTCTGCAATGCATCTCTGAAAGTGGTGCATATCCTGCATATCTCTGATGGTGCATATCCTGCACCATCAGGATAATTCCTATTGCCAAAATCCATAACAAGATCAGTAAAACAGATTTTCAGTCTCTTCCTCCACCAAAGCCAGAGACCTACAATCTAAGGCTGAGATTAGGCCAGGTTTAGACAAGTATAAACAAACAACAATTCACTTTCCAGGGAAAACTGCCTCCATCAAAAAGTCTGAGCAGAAATAATTTATATAAGTTCAGTTGCTGTTTTTCCACACAGTGTTATTTTTTAATTATTCCTTCCTTTAATAGATACTTAGTGGCTTGTAGCAGGCTGCTGAGTCTGAACATGATGTTTCTGAAGTGTGTTTACTGCAAGGAAGCTGAATAACTAGGAAAAGCTATACCTTGCCCACCTACATCAGTTCTGTATCTGTCCCAGCACAGTTATACCTTTTATCCTCCACCCCAACAATCAGTGCCAAGTGCATATCTCTGAAAAGCCACCCTTGTTTGATATTTGTCTGTATTGAAGTGTCATTGTCTTCTATTGATTTTAACTAGGTCTATAAATAGCTAGCAATTGTGTTCTTCATTACTTACAGTTTTGTCCATTTATAGTATCATCCATCTGTGATTTTTATTTTTCCCTTACTTTCCTATTTTTTACTTCCCTGAGCCAATTTTCTTCTTATTCTATAAACCCACAGAACTCTGCTAAAACAACGATCTGAAGTTAAAATAGCATCAACAAATTTGTACTAAGTGTTTGAAGTATTCCTTATGCATTCTCTACAGTTGCAGAAACTGCAAGAAACCTGGGAGAACCTTCTACAGCTCATATAGAGTATTCATTATTAAGTTGATTACAGTAACAAGACACACACACTGTTTTTTCTTTTACTCAAGCCACAAAATCATCATGATGTGAGACAGAAGTCAAAATAGCTTATCTAAAGCATAGATTTATTCCTTGAATCTTACCTCATGCAGGTCTTTCAGGCAGTACTCTATGGTATTCAACAGATTTTTTTCACCTGAAAAATATCTCCAGTAAGTCAGGATTTTGAAATTTTCCCAGTTTCTAAAATAAAAGATATAGTACTTATTTACATCTAAAAAGATATTAAAAATCAAACTTACTCCTATACAGTTTTTATAGACAGATGAGAGGATCACAAATTTATCAGAGGTGTTCCAAAGTATCTGTCTTGACCTACTTTTTAAGGAGCTCCCCAATTAGATCAAGAAACTTAAAATCAATCAAGAAACCAAGAAATCAGGTTCTTCAGAGTAGGATCTCTAGTAATTACATCATTAGAAAAAGGACTTACTGACTAATAACAAACTAACAACAAACACCTGTCTGACACTCCCTCACACGCTGTCCTGGCCTTTAAACTGTGTTTTCTCCAGCTCCAGTGACTGCTGGGATCCAAGCACATCTTCCCATGGCTCTAGGTTGCTTCCTCTCCACCACACCTGGGACTTTGGCTTCATCTTCCCCATGTACTGCCTGCAAAGGGAGTCCTCAGCCCCAGGCTGTTTTTGGCCATGTAGCGGGTGCTCTCCAGCACCACTTCAGCCTTTCCTTAGAGCAGAACAACAAAACTGTGAACATAAAAGGAAAAATAAAAAATTCCATCTCTCCAAAAGGAGAGAGATGGCTTCATTGTTTTGAAAATGAAACACTTATTTTCTTTTTATTTTAAGACATTTCTTCACTTACTTTTACAGAAACCTTCAGTATATTAGAATGCCTTGAAAGGAAAAACAATACAGTTTTGCCATTTGTAGAAATATTAAAGCATTTCAATCCAAACAACGTACAAAATTGTATACAAATCTTCTATGATCTGGAGCTTAAATAAAGAACAGGAAGAAAAAGTGGGAAAAGAAATTTTAATATCTCAAGATATTCAGTAGAAATTAAGAAGCATTAAGAAATCAGTAGCCAAAAACAAAATTTGTACATTAAAGACTCACAGGAGAAGTACTATAGATTCCAAGAGGTCTATCTATGCAGGATGGCTTGCCCATTCTCTGATTACTTACATGACACAACAAACTTTTGCCCATGCTTTCTCTGGAGGTTGCCATGCCTCTGCCCAAAACACACACAGTAATACTTTGACACTGGGGTTACAGATAATAAGGTCCATGTCCTTCACCTCCTGTTTAAACCAGGCTGGCTCTGTGGATTAGCTTTTCTTCACCCTGTGAAGACTAGCACCTGAGCAGAGGCACAGCACTGAGCACATCCATGACCTATTTTCCTGGCCAACTAAGCTCGTTTGAAAAGCTTGTGAAGAATAAGGGGAAAGGCATAGCTCATATAGGCTTTACAACAAGGAGGTTCATATACAGGAATGGAAAAATGCTAAAAATTATTTATATGGTTTTACTAATAAGATGCAGGTTTGGAGGTTCAATGAAGTTATTTTCTTCAGTGGAATAAACTCCTTATGATTATAGAAAGAAGAGAACAAGTAACTAAACAAATATCACTGAGTGGGTGAATAAAAATGGAAAACAAAACACACAAAAGTCATGCCTCAGAAATTACTTTGTTCTCATTATGTGCAAAGCAAGTTAACCTGGTTAATCTTTCCCACATATTTTATAGAAGCCATAAGTTTTTCCAAGCTTTCACAAATGCTATGGAAACTTTCTGGAAACCAAATAAATCAGTACCAAATAAGTTCCTCAGTTCTCCATGATCAAGGAGGAGGAAAGGAGGATCACTTGGATGTGGGAAAAGTGGATGCAGAGATGGGCAGGCACTGTGGCCTTCCCAGAGCTTGGAGACTGCTGAGTAACCCTGACCCTACCAAGCCAGTTCTGTGCTTTGCCCCACTGCTGGTAGGTCTCCCCGTGCTGGGGTAAGTGGGGTAACATGGCTCGGAGATTGCTCTGCAGGAGCTGCTCCCAGTCTGGAAGCAGCAGTTTTATCTATTATTCAGATAATGGGCAGCTTGCTAAAGAGTAGAGCAACCAGAAGAAGATTGGTCCGTCAGCACTTTGTATTGGTTTTTCGCTGTTGAGCTGTAACAAAAAGTTATTTTTGGAAGCCAGAATTTTACTCCTTACCTTTACTTGAAATGAATTTTTGCAGCTGTGCTGTAACAAAAAGTTATTTTTGGAAGCAAGAACTTTACTGCTTACCTTTACCTGTTGGTTTTAAGAAATGTGCAGTGCAGTTTTATTTTGTTTGTACTGACCCCAAACTGTCCTCTATTTAAAAAGAATGATATTTGAATAGATATTTATATAATAGTTATATAAAACCAAAATGGCAGTAAACAGATAAATTATAAATGAATTTTAATCATTAATATTCACTCAACTAAATGGATCAGTATCCTGAGAACATCGTTATTTTGTGTTCAGCGTTTGTGTATGACAGGTTTTATTTACTTATGTACTTGTGTCTACAAACCCCAGCTGAGTCATGGGGTTTTTATTACCCTGGGGAATTAATAAAAATAGAAAAAGATGGTCTCTCGGGAATGCTAGAGTCTGAGAAAACACATCAAGTGCAGAGCAGAGGTGCCTAGTGCACTCATGCCTTTCCAGCATGTGAAGAGTAGCTTGAAATTCAGCTAAAAAGTAGCATGAACCTTCAAAACACACCCAGTA
Organism: Toxostoma redivivum; assembly: GCA_013397375.1. Classification (NCBI taxonomy): domain Eukaryota; kingdom Metazoa; phylum Chordata; class Aves; order Passeriformes; family Mimidae; genus Toxostoma; species Toxostoma redivivum. Next base: position 1,961,198 of record VXBI01000290.1, on the reverse strand, counting down.
TAATATGGGGTACATTTCTGCAAGACACCTGCCCAAAAAAGCTTGTAGCAACTAGTCAACCAACGATTATGACTGCAATATCTCTGCAGATCTGTCCCACTTTCCTTGTTCAGGACCTGTTGCTGGGACCCAGCTGGATCTATGGCCAGATCAAATTGTGGAGGATGCTGTAATAGTTAAATGGAGACAGAATTTCTCATGAAGTCATGGTTACTGATGTAATTTATAATACATCAATAGTTATCCTGCAGGCATTTTCTGTAGGTGACTCAGATGACTTTATGTCACTGAAATGACCTTTCTCATCTCAAATAAATATATATCCTTTTATATACTTAACCAGTACTTTTAATTACATTTGTTACATATCATTCCATTCAAGGCTTTACTTTTGAATGAAATGCATATTTTGCTTTCTATACCATAGCTTACACATTATTGTATTTGTGTTTAGTTCTAATTGTCCTGGAATTCTATTAAATGCAACATGAAATTAACATTATTAAGAATCAACATCAAGGTATTTTCTTGATAATTTAAAGGTATCTTTGCCAGCATTTTAAGCAATTCTCTATTCAGTAACCCTTAAATTGCAAAAGGATCATAAAGGTAGCATTAGCAGAGACATAAATGGTCTCAAAAAAGGCACTGTATAGAAAAAAATCTACTTGTAACTCCAAATCTCTTGAGGCTCGTCCATTCAAACTCCAAAAGTCCAAACACTCAAAAGCTGATGCTAGTATCTATATTCAGAATGCTAATCAAGAGAATAATACTCTTCTCCTATGCTTTTACTTGCACAATTATTCTGTGAATATAAACCAGTTTTCCAATTTTTCCATCTCTGTGTTTTTAGCATTACTTTTTAAAAACAAAACGGAAAATAAAAATAACCTTGGCTACAATATGCAGTAAATGTAGGCAGACCTCTAGCTTCAGCATGACTCCATAACAGGAGCTGTCCACTGGTGTCCCTACAAAGACCTTTTTGCACAATCAGCTTAAATTAATAAAGACACATTAAGCCAAGCACATTACACTGAACAGTGGTTCAGGCTTGAAAATGCCTAATGTTGAATGAAGTTTCCCACCAGCTGTTTTTGTGTTGTTTTGTGCTCTCATTTGAGCTATTACATAATGTGTTGAGATGAAAAATTGGCATATAGAGGTATAATGGTTTGTTTTCTAAAGACAGCAGATTATAATTTAGTTCATGCTCACAGAATAAAGCAGGCCTTTAGATTAAATCGAAAAACAAAGGAAGGTATGGCAAATTACATCACTTTCAGGAAGTATTCTTGAAATACGAAGATTTATCTTCATCATCTCAGTCATTATTTATAATAGATCAAAATCAACATTCTTCTGACTGAATTATCATAGTCTAAAGCCATTATGTACACTGACTTACTGCAACACATGAAAAGGAGAGAAGGAAAAATTATAACTGATATGTTGCACACCATTTTTTACTCCAAAAATACTCAGTGAATGATACAAAGTGCGCACAATATTGAATCAGATAAAACAAATGAGTGTGAAGGCACATACACAAGATTTATTGCAACAGCACTAATGTTTTTTCCATTGGATACTTGTGCACACATAAATGCAATCTACTCTGAGGTGGAAAAAGGAAACACAACAACTAGCAGGTATGACAAGTGCCCAGTGATTAGAATCTCACTGAGTTACTACAGAAATGGGCTGCAGTACTACCAGCTGGTTTTGAAAAGTTTTGTGGCTGCTAGGAAAAGGACTGAATATCTTATTCCAGGGGAAAACTTGGAGATAAAATAGCATCAGTAATCCCATTAATCTGGAAAGAGTTAAGTATTACCTCTTCTTTCCATGTACTACCTCAAGTGGTTTCCTCCTTGCAAGATTCTGTGAATCCCACTTCTTTCTCCACAGTGGAAAGGGAAGATGAGTAACTTTGATGGTTGGACTTAATGATCTTAAGGACTTTTTGAACCTTAACAATTCCATAATTCCATGATCTAACTTTAGTGTTACAAAATTCCCTAGTGACCCAACTTTATGAGGTCTGTGATGGTTTAACTCTGGCTGGTAATTAAGCCCCACACAGGAACTCACCCATTCCTGCCACACCAGGATGGGGGACTCAATCAGAAGGGTAAAAATGAGAAAGCTTGTGGATTGAGATAAAGGAGCATTCATCCACCAGTTCCCATGGCAGGCCATTCAGCCATCTCCAGGACAGCCAGGGCTCCACCACACAGAATGGTGACTTGGCAAGACAAATGCTGTCACTCCAAACATCCCCCCTTCCCCCTTCTTCCCCCANAAGGAAAAATTATAACTGATATGTTGCACACCATTTTTTACTCCAAAAATACTCAGTGAATGATACAAAGTGCGCACAATATTGAATCAGATAAAACAAATGAGTGTGAAGGCACATACACAAGATTTATTGCAACAGCACTAATGTTTTTTCCATTGGATACTTGTGCACACATAAATGCAATCTACTCTGAGGTGGAAAAAGGAAACACAACAACTAGCAGGTATGACAAGTGCCCAGTGATTAGAATCTCACTGAGTTACTACAGAAATGGGCTGCAGTACTACCAGCTGGTTTTGAAAAGTTTTGTGGCTGCTAGGAAAAGGACTGAATATCTTATTCCAGGGGAAAACTTGGAGATAAAATAGCATCAGTAATCCCATTAATCTGGAAAGAGTTAAGTATTTCCTCTTCTTTCCATGCACTACCTCAAGTGGTTTCCTCCTTGCAAGATTCTGTGAATCCCACTTCTTTCTCCACAGTGGAAAGGGAAGATGAGTAACTTTGATGGTTGGACTTAATGATCTTAAGGACTTTTTGAACCTTAACAATTCCATAATTCCATGATCTAACTTTAGTGTTACAAAATTCCCTAGTGACCCAACTTTATGAGGTCTGTGATGGTTTAACTCTGGCTGGTAATTAAGCCCCACACAGGAACTCACCCATTCCTGCCACACCAGGATGGGGGACTCAATCAGAAGGGTAAAAATGAGAAAGCTTGTGGATTGAGATAAAGGAGCATTCATCCACCAGTTCCCATGGCAGGCCATTCAGCCATCTCCAGGACAGCCAGGGCTCCACCACACAGAATGGTGACTTGGCAAGACAAATGCTGTCACTCCAAACATCCCCCCTTCCCCCTTCTTCCCCCAGGTTTTTATGCTGAGCATGACCATATGGTGTGGGATATCCCTGTGCTCAGCTGGGGACAGCTGTCCTGGCTGTGTCCCCTCCCAGATCCTTGTGCACCCCCATTCTCCTCGCTGGTTGGGCTGTGTGAGGTGCAGGGAAGGACCTGACTGTGTGTGAGCACTGCTCAGTAATGACAGAAACCTCCTGGAATTACCAACACTGTGTCCAGAAAAATCCAAAGCATAGCCCCATGCTAGATACTGTGAAGAAAATTAACTCTCTCCCAGGAATATATAACCAGCACATAGTAGCAGATTTTCATATCAGAAAGTTTTGGCTACACAACTCACTCACAACATAAAGTGCTTAACTTCCACAGTGGTGAAACCATAAAAGATGAAAACAAAATCTTCAGTGGGCATTACTTGAGCCTTTCATCGGGAAGACACAAGAGATTTCAGCCTGGTCATTGCAATGGGACTTCACCACCATATACTTTCATTACTGTAATGTCCATGGGAGATATATTACACTCAGAATGAAAACCAAATCTATTTTTGATAAGAGGTGAGTAGTCCAAGAGCTAGAACCATTAGTAAGAAGAAAGGCCCAAGAGGATGGAACTGCCATTATAAATTTACCTTACCATGAGGCAAGTGAAAAAACTTATTCATAATCTGCCTAATCTTAGTATGTATGTGTTTTGTCTAGAGATGATTTTGGGCTCGGTCTCAGAGTTTGTTAGTGCACATGCATAACACAGGCTTTTGAGATAAGGAGATACAGAGAAGTTGTCCAGAATTTACAGTGGTGTTTAAATTAAGCACAAGCAATTTTAATGGGACCCTTGGAACTGGTTATCCTTCTGGCAAATTACTAGCAAAAGGAAAGATGAATTCGCTGCCCATTCCCACTCACCTAAACAGAGATCATAAGGTGAAACAAAACCAGTGATTCAATTTCTCTTCCTCACAAGTAAGAAGTCCAAATTATCAGTATGGTCTATATTTGTGCATAAGTGGTACCAATTTTCAGTATAGCTAAAAGTTACCACTGGCAGAAAGCTTGCATCCAGAATCAATGGATTGGACACTATCCAAGTAGAGATTATCCGTAACTTCCTTTCCTGGGAGTTATAATATGTTTCAAATCTTTGAGTACTGATAGGGGTGAGAACACCCAGAATCAGGCAGAGTGAGATGACACTTTTTCAAAATAAAGAGGTCAGAAATTCTTCAACATCAATTTCTATGTACCCAACACCCTCTTTTCTATTTTTAAGCACCAGGCAGGCAGGCAGGCACTTTTACTGGTAACACATCCACACAGGTTTCCTTGGCATCCCTCAGATCCTCACAGTACTATTATATGTGAATGCTGCAATTTTCCATCAATGGAGAAACTACTCTGTTTCCACTCCCTGTAATTTTATACCCTCAAAAGACACTTTTGTTGACTGACAGACATCTTCTTACTTTTGCTGCCCTGGGATTGGAAGCCTGTGCCTCGTAACAGTTAATATACCTGACTTTCCTTCTTAGTCAATTAAAAAGCAGTCACATTGAAGAACAACTTTGTGCAAGACAGGTCTGGTTTTAAAATACAAAATCCCAGGAAAGAGGAATATGGAGAAGTACTTCAGCATCTTAGTTTAAATTCAGCCCTGTAAAAGCTCGCATGAAATATTCATACTTTAATGCCCACAAAGTAGTTTAATCTGATCTGCAGAATCACAACACTGGCAGTATAATATGTCCCATGGCCATACAAAATGCTGAACTGAGCAGAATACGCCCATTTTCCTCAGCCAGAAAAATTCTGACCTGCAGGCTCTGGTACAAAGTACTCACTAAACACCCTGTATAACTATTTAATATATGTGCCCTCTGGAAATGCTGAAGGTCTTTCTCCTTAGGTGTCTGTCTCTGATCCTAGCAACAGACACTGTTTCTTTATTCAGTGACCTTATGAATAGAAGTACTAAGAGCCAGATAAATTGCTAGCAGCATCACAGTAAAGGCCAATGATCCTCCAAATTTAATCCTAAACATAATTATGTGGAGAAATCTATCTACAGAACTTATGGGTTCCTCAAAACACTTCATCTGTCATCACCCCATTGAACCAACACTATTTATTTGCTTTCTAAAGGAACGCTAATTGATTTATCTGTTACTTGGAATAACACCATGATAAATAAATTATCACTTAAACACGATGAATTACTAACATTTCCTTTTCTAATTATATTTATGACATATTACCATGACTTGCTTCATTTAAAAGCTTGCATATGTTTTCCTTATCCCTATAATCTAATCTAAGGTGCAAAACCTGGACTTGTGCCAGTGAACCCCTTTGTTAATATACTGCTGCACTACCAGAGTCCATCTGGAGTTACTGTTCTGCTTGATGTCACACGGCAGATCCTACCTGCATGGAAGATGAAAGGGCATTCAAGGCACGTATCAAGGGATGACAGTTTTCTTTGTGATGAACCACAGAGTCACAGCTTGTTAAGTAAGACTGTGACAGTGATAAAAGACAAAGCCATCATTTTATAGCAGAATATGGCCTATCGGTACATGACAAGCCATACTATCTCTGCTCACACATGCTGACATCTCATAATGCATTCTCCCAAGTGCCGGACAGAAATAGTCCCTGAAGACAGCACCACTAGAGAGTAATAGCATACTGCTTATCTGGAAGCAAATGAATGGAAAAAACCTGAAGTGTACAATGTGTCCCTACTAAAATCACAGATAAAGTGAGCTTTCAGCTGAAAGTATTTTCAAATTTCATTAGAAGTTCAATTGCTTTTGAATCAACAATAAGGACAGTTATATTATCTTCATTGTCAACTATTTAGACCCTTTCCACTATTATATGGTTTTTAAATGCTGAAGATAAATTTACAAAAATCTGTTAGGAGACTTCTTTTTTGAGGGCTGTGCATCCATACTGTGCATACAGTCTTGCACTGTACTTAACATTCTTCACACTCAACATTTTCCCAGCCTACCCAAATATCACTAGGTGCTGCTCACAGGCTCCCAAGCTGCCCTGCAGGATGAAAGCCCATGGGAATGTAGGTTATGGTGAGGGTCTAACAGCCAGACACCTCCCACAACAGGCAGCATAGAGGGACAGGGAGGGGACACTGTTGGCAGAGGTGGCAATGAGAAACTTGAGGTTGGAGAAGACTTAGTGGCTGGAGAAGACTTTGTAGGGAGGAAAAAAAAAATCCCAAAAAGAACATCAAGAAGGAAAATATTTAGCTTGAAATGGGGAAATATGCAAAAGGATTACAAACCAGCAGGGGAGTATAAGGAAAGAGAAAACACCTTTTGCCTCTAAGGATACTTCTCAGTTAAGTCAGGCTCTTCTCTTGGTTTTAGCCCAAGCCTTTTGATAGTCCCCAAACAAAAGTTTTCATGATATATTTATGCTGCTATTGGAAGTAATTGCAATCCACCTGAATGGAAGAAATGAATTCTACCTGCTCTAGTGATTCCTATGAAACCTCTGGTTCCCTACACTCCCACAAGGACACAGCAACTCTCCTGCGAGTGCAGCTCATGGGGAGGGGCAGGGAACAGCAGTGCAATAAAAAAATGAAGCGATGTTTACAGAGATAACCCTATGTGACTGCAAAATTAGTGATGTGATGATGTAAGTGCTGTTTATCAGCAAGGAGCTGTCAATGTGGTTAACAGGAATGTTCAGGCTGAGCATTAATCACATGGGCTAAACTGACTTGCTCTCCTGGTGCTGTTATACAACTGAGATGTGTTGGCTGTGTAATATATCTTATTATTATTTATAACAGCTGCATTGGCTGGGGGTTGTAAGTCTTCAAAAGTGCTAGTGAAAACCTGTCTTCCACTCTCCTCTTGAGTTGCATAGTGCATAGATCTCCCCTTCCTGCTCTACATTCAGCCATCCCCTCATGGAATCTGTCATAATACCTGCAAAATTTTCCTCTGTACACCTATAAAATATTAGTCACAAAGGTGAAGCAGCCCATGTCTTGAGTGGTGCCTTCCATGCTGATCAGCATTTACTGTTTCCTTGTGCCCTTCCCATCTGTTAAATGAATGTCTCTTATCTTGACACATAAATATTAAATTCTTTGGTATAGTTGTAACATAGTAAGAACAATAAATAGCAGTAATGTTAACTACTGTATTTAATAGTAAGACTCTTGATGACTATTTATATTGCTTTTATAGTAAGCTCAGCATTTCTGATTTGTGTCACAGCTTTTGTTACACAGATTAATTGATTTTTTGTTTTCAGTAGTTGTTGACTTAATTGAATAGATACTTTTTAAATTTCCCCTCTTCTTGGTTCTGGACTTTTAAATCTATATTGGCACTTAGGTCTCAGTACCTTTATCTTCATTTCTGTGTTTAGAGTACCTTCGTCACTTATCCCCCTTTCATTCTCATTTTCATGTCTCCCTTTTATGGTGATTCTCAGACCTGAAACTGCTCTCTTCCTCCACTGATGTGGTTTTGCAGGAAGCCCTCTTGATAGATGGAACAGAAAAATTATATCGAAAGACAAAATATTTCAGTATTAAACTCTGAAAACATTTCGGGCACTACATGATATTTGACTGTCACAGACTCATTAAGTACCAGGTTGGAAAGGATCTTAAGGATAAACTGATCCAATCTTTCTTGGCAAAAAGCTTAGTCAAGAAACAGTGGCTCTGCACTCTGTTCAGCTGAATCTAAAAAGTCTCCAGTGTTGGGAAAGGTGTCCAGTGTTGGGGAAGAAACAATATTTGAGTAATATAGAGCATGTATTAATGACCACAATGAGCTGTGTTAATAACAGATTAGAAAGATCCCAGAATACAGTGCTTTTGCAGATGGAGTCCCACCATCTGCTACACCTCAGCTAATAAATACTCTGTCTTAGCTTCATATGGGCTTGGACAGATTGTTTCCTTTTCCATAACAACCACCACTCACAACTTCTTGTCTCCACTCCTTCACTGGTGCAGTACAGACAGCCATAGTTAGTTTGAGGCAGGTCTCCATCCTGTGAAGTCTTAGGTATGCATTTACCTGGCTATAAAGGATTTGCGATGTCTTATTTCTTCTAATTTTACTGAGGTTATGTTTTTGAAAGGTCGTAATCCTGAAGTGATGTGATTATGTGAGAGTTACAGTTTTCATTTGAAGAAAAACTCTTTAAAATTTAAAAAAGAATGTTCAAAAATCTGAATCCATAGAGAGAGGAAATCACCTTTTCTTATTCTTAATTTTTTTCCTGATTTTTCAGCCATTCTAACAATTTTGGCATATTCTGTTCTAGGCAATTTACAATTGGAATTAGCTCTACAAAAACACTTAATTGACTTGAACCAGACTGAATTTTTAGTTTTTAAGCTCATGACAAAGATCACGATTTTTCACACATTCTGACACGCATAAATTTAAAAAGTATATCAACATTAAATTCTCAAGAAGTGTTATAGCTTCTCTGTTTTCTTCTAGCCAAGTCACCACAGGATTTTGAAATTGGAAAGGACAAGTTGTTTTATGAAGATAATTGTCATTTCACCTGAAAACACTTTATTTTTAGAAATTCATAAATTATAGCTAGCTTTTTGCTAGTTTTTAAGCTTTATGCACACTGTGGTTTCAACAGGGACTACAAGTGCCAGAATGCCACAAAAAAGACTATTTCCTCAATACTTTCAGCTTAGTGAGAGACAAAAAGTGCTGGAAAGTGTGTAAGAAGAGAAGCTGTCGTGAGAATTACCACTCAGCTTTTAGGTCAAAAAGGCTGATAAAGCACTGAAGGTTTTGGAAAGATTTTCAAACATAATTGATGCCATAAATAATCAGAATTTTGCTGATCGTCTTGGTAAACTTATTGAATATTGTCTCACATGTGATAACTTTTAATATTCAGGCAGGCTTTATATATATATTTAGAAAGAGATAGCCTAAAGCCTAAACCTGCCCCTGGAGACCATTGCAAATATGAAAATACAGAGAATGTGTATGTTGATGACTGAACCTTGCCATTGTTCAGGTTAGCTCTCCATTGTTTATCTCATTAAGAAGCTCATAGAATTACATAGGAGAGTGCCAACAATTTGAGGTATTTTCCACAGGGCAGGAGCTCTAGGCTCTATCTGTAGCTCTTGAGGGGCCAGAGGCTGCCAGAGTGGTCAGGCTTTACTCTGCCTGCCATGGCATAGGACCTAGGGGTCTGCATTTACCACACATTCCAGGGCAGGCTGCACAGAAGCAATCTTAACAGAACCATGGGATGGAAGAAAAGCACGTACTAGAAGCAGTGAAGGACTAGGGTTAGATGTCAAATGACTAAAATTTCCCAATTTTCAGTTGTTTTTCTGAACCAGTTGTTTTAGGTTCACTGATATCTTGAAGTAGGAGCAATAATGAACGTCAGGAAGACTTTCTTTATGACTCAAGAATAACCACTGGAATATATTTGAGACATTTGGTCATTCCTTTACCTTGGTCCTCATCATATCTGAATATTCAGAAATGCATGAGGGGTTTTTCATGCAGCAACTCTGATCAGAGTTTTTGGATTTGCAATGCACAAGTTACTCATGTAAGGCATGCAATACACAGTGAATATGAGATAACCTCCTCCTTGTCAAAGATAAGGTGTGAACTTACTGATGCTTTTCGGAAGTGGAGTAAATTGCTTCACACATTTCTAGCTAAGAGAATTTGCACAAGGAGTTAGTGTGGAGTAGTTTATGAGCTTGAATTCACACTACAATTTTTTTTCATTATGGTAACCTTTAGTGTAGAAAAGCATTCAGTCATCTTAATTCTGAGAGTCTTAGTTCAAAAAGTGACCAGAGTTTTAAAAAATTCAATGTAATAGTCTTGTGTTTTCTTCTGCAATGTCCCTCCTCCATAAGCTGAATTACACACTTTTCAGTTATTTCTGATTTCAAGGGTGACAGTATGAGATATTTTTCTTGAAAAATAAATGTAGTGATAACATGGGCTGTTGACATATATTACAGACAGCTGAAATAAGAAGAAATTCTAGGAAATTAGTATACTAATTAGCATATAGTACTGAAAGTCTTATGTAACTTTTTAATAGTTTAGGTCTTGTATCTTCCCTGGTATCTTGCCTTGCTTAATAAGTTCAAATCCAAGGGAATCCTGCTTCTTGTATAGCTGGAACTTCTGAATCCAGACCTCTTTGGCACATGAGGAAGAACCAGCAAGAAAAGCACTTCCCACCAAACCCTGCTGTCATTTCAGATGCACAAGGATTTTTAAAAACAAGAATCTTGCTCAGGGGTTTATGCATTCTGGTTTTGACACTCTCCAAGGATGACAACTGCACAAAATCATCTGCAAAGAATCAGACTTTTAGCCATATTTTTAATTGTTTTGTTCAAATTCACACTTCATTTAAAATGCTCATGGAGGTGGAGTGCTAGTGAATTTGTCAACCTTTTTGAAATGTGCTGAATCACAGGAAAAGTGAGGATGCTTACTTAAAGAAGGTGGCCTGGGCTAGAAAGCTTGAGTAATATTAAAAAGAGTAAAACAAGTTTCTTTCAGAGTCCTCACAGGATCAACATCATCACTTTCCACAAGATCCTAATACAAAGCATTTTATCCAAAATTCTAGGCTTTTCAACCTAGTAATAACCTACCTATAAAAACTAATTTCTATGACCCCAGACTCTGGTTAAAGATAAAAGGTCAGTCAATTGGATAGAGTCCAGTGACTCTAAGCAGAAAATGAGAAATAAAAAACAATAAAAATTAATACCTTGAATTCGCTTCTCTTTCAATTTCAGTGCTCTATTAGACAGCTTTAGGTATGACTTCATTTAAATATCCCATACAGCACAATTTTAGGTGCTTAACTAGATATTGATCAGCTGGTATTCTTCTTAAAAAACATTCTTTGCAAGTTCAGCTTTGTTACTTGATACCTGATTTTCAAAATGCTGAGCACCTGCAGCTCCCAGTGGCTTCATTTTCACAGTAACCACAGTTACCCAGGAAATCAGGTCAGAGCACACTTGTACTCACGTGGCAAGGCCCCAGTTTTCAGTAGAAAACTATATATTTTGAAGACTAGGGCATTTTTTATTTTGCTACACCTTCTACTAAGAAGTGTCTATTTTTCCACAGCAGATGCTGGAGCCCTGTTCTTTTAAGCTGCCAACATCCCAGATTCTGTTTCCAAGCTCATCTATTTAAAGAGTGAGGATTGTCATGCTGGAAAGTACCTTAAAAATAGGGTGCAGGGTCTAGACCCAGCTCCCTATTTATTCCATTCTGTATGCCAATAGCAAGGAAAAATAAATTATGAACAGATGCTCTCTTCTGTCCCGCTCTGGATTCTGGCCAGACAGACTATCTGAAAAGGTGTAATACAAGAGGCTGCTGCTTTCTAAAGGTACAGTTATTTATTCACAGGAACAAGAGAACTGAGATGAAAAAGGTAAAAGAATTAGGACTCTGAAAAGTACAATTTCTTAGAGCTGCCTGCAAGGTGTCACAGCTTTCCACCTCTCCATATGCAGAGGCTCCTTCTATAAATCCATACTTGTGATACATAATCTGAGGCGCTTGGACAAGTCAGGCTAATGCAGAGTTCCTTGTTTCAGTGACTCTGCAGAGCACAACTGGAGATTAGGAAAATAATTATTCACTGCAAAAAGGAGTGTATTTGACATTAATCGAGATTATAAAAAGCTAACTACTTCTGGGGATAAAAAATTGTGCTATCCCAAATTCTCATTAATAGCATCCAATTACTGTCTGTAGTTATGTAACTGTTCATCTCACTATGTGGCCACTTACTGCTGGAGTGTGTTGCTGCTCAGCATAAATTGCACAGAGCACAGTGTGTAAAGGCACTAATGGCATTTACTTTGCATTTTTCAGTACAGGGATAAACAAAAATATATTCTGAAACAAAACTGCAAGTTGAGGGGAGAGATCATGCCAAGCAAATTTTAAAATTTTTTTTATGTTTTAAAATTAGTTCAGTTGCAGAGTGATTGGGAATTTTGCTTGCTTGGTTGGTTGGTTGGTTGGTTGGTTGGTTGTTTGGGTTGGGTTTTTTTGTAGCAAAAAACATATGATTATTATGGGGTATAAAAGAAAGTAAATGTTTTCTGCTTCAAATATGTAGTAAAAAAGAGTACACTATCACATAAAACAAACCATTAATTTTAGAGGGTTTATTTCCCTGAATGCTACACAAATATTTCAGATCTCAAAGTGCACATCATTAGAATATGGGAACTTTTACTGAGCAGTCTGCGTGTGGGCACTGACTAAATAAAATGTCAATGAGCCTCTACTGATAAGAACAAGCAGAGATAAAGGGGACAGAAAGATCTGTGAGTCAGTAAATACTGCAAACAACAATCATAGCAGGTCAGGCAATTATCACAAGAAGAAAAATCACTGATAAGTCCAGCAAATAAAATGTGATCCCCTCATAAGCCACGAACATCAGAGAGAATGACAGCAGACTAAAGCTGGGGTTCCCAGGACATTAACCTTTCTGAATGGAGGGCTGACTATTGCTGTGGCACCAAATCCAACAACCAGTCTGTTTGTACAGCAAATTACCTATTTCCTTTGGAGATGAGAAAACAGTGTTTGAGTAGTAAAGCTACTGTGAGAACCAAGGAAACAAAATCAATGAGCCAAAACATGAGGGAACAGTTGCAAACTGAAACAATGAACAAAAGAGTAATGAAAGATAAAAGCTAAAGGCTGAAGCAGCTGGAGAAAAGAAAAAATAGGCTGTAATGATTTTTGAGAGGACGGTTTTTCATTTTCTTCATGGTTAATGTGAGATTTCATTGACCCCTGCTGACGCAGGATCAGGATTCTTAAGATGGGAACAAAAATGGCTGAACAAGGACAAAAAGCTGAAAAAGTAGTGAAAGGATTGAGTGGGAAAAAAATCCAATAAATACTAAATCTTCCCCCATTATAAGCATAATTTCTGTCTGTGTTAGAATGGAGATTTCAATTTGCTGCTATCTACTAAAAAATAATAATTTAGCAAGCAGTCACCACGGGGTTTTTTTGTCATAAAGAACAAAACCTTCAACAACTCGTTCTCACAATAATAACATTTCTTAATCTTCAACATTTTATCTGAAATATAAGGGGGTCTGAAAGTACACAGCTGATCCTCATCTCCTTCAGAAGTGCCTGCAAAATTCCCTTCCTATAATGTAGTGCATAATGTAATGCTAAGGAAATAGACATCATACTGTAATGGTGGTATCAGCTGGTATTAGCTTAAGTTCTGAAATTTTCTACATAAGGAAAAATTGCCTCCTGCTTTGTATAAATGAGCATATATCATGAGTTACAATATGAGTTGACAGATATAATAATGAGTTGACAGATAGTCAAACTTATTTATTTCTGGAAATAACCCAGACACCCTATTTTATTCAAGATTTTTTTTTAGCTAGCCCTGACAAGTTTTCTGCGATAAGAGCAGTATTGTAAAATCAGAATTCAGACTTGCAAGTTAGCTAATATTCTGCTCTATCCAGCAGAGCCACAATGCATAAGTCTATACAGATATTCAATACATTTCTTTCAAAACACATATTAGCTTAACAGGGATCTGTGTTATAAGCCATATTAATCAGGTATTTGCAAACAACAACTTTTATCAAGATTGATTATTTTCTTGATAGAATTAAAAAATCAATAGGTGAAAGTTAGACACTAGATGCAATATATTTAAATTTATATTGTATTTATATTTAAATTTTAAAATTAAACTTTAAAGAGTGGCTTACATGAAAGGATTTTGACAGATTCAAATCATAGCTGAGGGGTATCAATATGTGTAAATGCATCAGAATTTTGTAAGAGGCTAGCTAGAAAGAGGAAATAATTATGGTGAAATTAAGAAAAATAAAGATCATAGCTTCAAGAACAAGTTTCATATATACATATAAGAAAAGGGAGAAATCTTTGAGGACAGACATTTGTGACAAAAATGAATAACAATTCAAGCATAAATATTTAGTGTAATATATGGACAAATTAAACAGGTGTATGTTGCTCCGTTTCTCAAGCAATGTTAAAATTTAATACCAGATAGATGTACAAAACAAGAAATGGCCCAGAAAAATACCTATACCATGATCAAAGGCTGAAAAAGAAATAACCAATGTGTAATTGATAATGTTCAGGGAAATAAATAAATACAAAGAAGAACTTAAAAAGAAAAGAATGAGACTGTTTCCCATATGAATTTCCCCCTGGCCTTACAGATAACTTCTTAAAATTTGAGATACTTCCAGTGAAAAAGTAAAATAAGTATGGGTAAGGAGATGGACTAATGTGAGTGCAGGCTGACCACAAGGGTATCAAATACACATTTTGAGTACCTGAAACTAATAATGGCCCCCCAAATCCAATATTGTATTCCTTGACTTCTGCACTTATCAGGTCAGGATGATTTGTAGATGCTTCATCTGGGCCACTGCAGGCATGGCAGGGCCTCCATGGCCAGAGACCCTGGCACTCCCTGCCATGGGGGCAGCACAGGTGCAACCAAAGGTAGAAAGGCTTTCTCCTCTCTTTCTCAAAAATGCAGCTGAACGCATGAATAATGGTGAAAACTCTTTCCTTTGAGACAGACTCTGTGTGTTTAATGCTTTCTGAGGAAGAAACTGAACTTGGATCCTAATTTGTGAGCTGGTGAACTCTAGAACATGATAGAAAAGGCGAATAGCATTGTCATTTTCTCCATTAACTTAAAGAAAGGGAGACTGCAGAAAAAATGCAGCCTGTTTCTGCAGATATGCTTTTGGCACACTGCAAAGAAAGTTCTTAGGTTAAGTCTCAGAGTCAATTAAAGTGAAGGAATGTCTGCTTCTGGGGTTCCAGCCATATTTAGAAAGAAAATAAGTAATAAGATGGCCTCATAGACATCATCTGCTCTGAGCATCTAGAGAAGCACAAGCCTATGGGTTTAGGGATTTTCAGATGGAACAGGGAGCTCCTTATTGAATTTAGGCTCCACAAACGTTAAATAGTGGCTGAATTGATTTAGATAATTTGTATCTACTCAGCTGTTGTCTTAGGTGCCTAAATCCTTTTCTGGAACTGGACCAGGAGAGAGCAGAGCATTGTGCTTTTAAGTGCTCTGCTTTTACAGAAAATCAATGCCAAACTACCATATTCTCATTTAGAAGATCCTTCCTCAGCATTTGTATAGCTTGCCATTATGCAACTAATTGGACACATTATAAGTGCTTGAGGATATTGAAGGGCCTTAACAAGGAGGAAAACACAATTATTTAGTTTAGTAGAAGAGTATGAAAATCAGAAGAAAATTCATGTATGTAGGAACTATTGAGAGTTTATTGTATTCAGATGAGGAACTACTATGGACCTACAAAAGTGGCAGAAACTTCATCATTTCTATTATTTAAAAATAGAATGAACATATCACTGATATTGCTAGGCAGCTGGTGTTGTGTGACCTGTGGGAACATGACCTGTCAAGGGGCTGCTATTTTCTTGCCAACAATTTCTGAATTATCAGGTTTTACTTATTTGATCCAGGATGGTAAATCCCTGCCTGGGACCTTCTGAAGATAATATTTTTCTCACAAGTAAAGTAATGAACATAGAACTAGGTGAGGTAACACTTTTTGTAAAAGTCATGAAGCCTATTACACAATCAATAGCACAAATGCTCTAAAAGGGAGCATCCATTATTCTCTCCTAAAATCCAAGGGAGAGGAAATGTTGAGCTCCGCTGTTCTTCAGATATGTTTCTCCATACTTTGGGAACGTTTTACAATACAGAAGGTTGACCAACAAGCACTAAACTCTGAGCACTGATCTTTGCTCAGAAGGTCAGGATCTGAGCCACACCTCATGAACAGCAAATCACTGAAGTCTGGTCCACTGTGGAATCTCATTTTCTTTATTTCTCTGTGATGACTGGGTTGACCTCAAAAGTCAACCATATCCTGGGCTGCATCTAAAGCAGCACGGGCAGTAGGTCAAGAGAAGTGATTTTGCCCCTCTAATCTGCTCTGGTGAGACCACACCTGTAGCATCCAGCTCTGGGCTCCCCAACATAAGGACATGGAATTGTAGGAGTGAGTCTAGAGGAGGCCATGATGATAAGCAGGGCTCTAGAACATCTCTGCTGTGAAGACAGGCTGAGAGAGTTGGGATTTTTCAGCCTGGAGAAGAAGGGTCTCTGGGCAGATCTTATTGCACCTTCCAAAACCTGAAGGGAGCTTATAAGAAAGATGGAGAGGGACTTTTGTCAAGGACATGAGATAACAGGACAAGGGAGAATGAGTTTAATCTGAAGGAGGCTAAGTTTCAGTTAGACATTGGGGAGGAATTCTTTATTCACACTGTGATGAGTCCCTCTGAGTCCAGAGAAACTGTGGTTGCCCCATCCTTGGAAGAGTTTAAGTACAGGTTGGATGGGGCTCTGGGTAACCTGGCCTGGTGGAAGATGTCCCTGCCCATGGAAGAGGGCTTGGAACTGGATAATTTTTAAGGTTCCTTCCAACGCAAAGCATTCTATGCTTCTATGGTTCTGTGCAAAAAAGGACAGAAAAACTATCATGCAAATAGAGAAAGTCACTGACCTCTGGAGATATATATAGTCTTTTCTTCAGGGTAACTTCTTTGGTTAAGGGAGTTATCCACTTGCCAGCTTGTCCAGCAAAGCACACAACTTTTAAAAAAATATATTCATCTATTTCAATACAAGTAATAAAAAGAATTTTAAAAATCACAAAATTGGCAGGCATTATACACAAACTTGGTTAAGTTCACCCTATTTCACCCAAAATATATTATCTGAAAAATAATATTTTTATTAAAAAAAAAGTTTTAGAAGTTATTCCTGTTATTAACATTTTTCCAATTAATGTTTTTCCTACATTTTCTTCAACACACTTTACCTATAAAAATTTTATTTATTAAAGCCTTATCTTTTTACTGAAATATATGGATTTTTACAAAATTAAAAACGTGAAATCCATATTGATAAAATATAGAATGGAAATAAAAATGTGAAACAGGTCAATCTTGCGCTCTATTAAATGGAAAGAGCTTTAAAATGTCAGAACACCAGATGCATTTTGACAGGTAAATGTAGTTAAATATATCAATAGTGAAAAGTTCACTGTATAGACTTCTGAAACTATTAGCAAACAAAAGAAACAATAACCTTTTTTTCCCCTTATTTTTTTTTTAAGCCAAACTTACCTTTTCTTGCATCCTGGGTTAATAGTTTTGAATGCTTGGAGAAAGGCAAGCTGTAGTCAGTTTGCATTTAAGATGTAGAGTGCACTGTGAGTCTGATAATAAATTATTTAAATGAAAATTGCTTCCATTTCCAGGAGATCTTTGGAATCTGGTGAATATAAACCTCCGCAGGAGCATTTTAAAATCTCTGTTTATTCACAGCAAAGGCTTTAAAAAATATTGAATAATGAGTCAAAAATGTTGATTCTCTGTCCTTCTGTATCTGTTATATTAATGGTTTACTAACCAGTGTAAAGGAAGGTATTTTCTTTGTAGAGCCCACTCAAAGACATCAGAATAACTTCCTGAAGGCAATATACATTCACTTTTAAACAGGGAATATTTCCCTTAAAAGACACTCTATTAATTTTCCAAGTAATTGCCTAGCTTTTAGGAAAAATATTCAAATAATCTCCAGGGTTTGCACAGCCTTTTTAACAAGGATACCTGGATGCCTCTTCATTTTTTAAATACTTTTATTTTACTAATAGGAAATAGAGCCTCACAGAAACATAAGTGGCTTTTGGCTTCATTGGCTGCAGATTGTCAAGTGCATTTCTGTCAAATTCAAGCCAACATCTTAAAAGCCAGGACAAAGCTGCAATGCAAGTGCGAGGATGCACAGCAACACAGCCACTCTCCCTGCATTCTACATTGTGTGCTCTGTTGGTAAACTTCAGGTATGAGGGGCTGCATCTTCTTCACCCATGCCACACCATCTTTCTCCTTCTGAAGGCATTGGTTATCCTAAGCAGCCTCCTGCTCCAGAGAGGCAGAAGAGCTTTTTATACAAAGGTGTCAGACAAGCAGACCTCACAGTCAGAACACTAGTTACATATAAAGGAATCAACTCAGACTGTTTCTTGTCTTTATAACCTTTCTTTTTCAGCAATAACAGGAGGAGGACTAAGATTTGTACCTACAGTGTTGCTTTCTATTCTGCCATACTATTCAGAAATAGCAATTTCCCAGCAAAATATTAGATGGCAAAGTCCTGGTATAGCTAACTTTATATTATCCTTCCTTCATTCTTAAAATACAATAGAATAGAACAAGCTTTTTATGAACTATCAGAACATGCATGGCTGCAGTACCTCTGCTCCAGTGCTTAAGTGCTCAGAGGCCCAGGGCAATTGGAGGTAGAACAGTGCCAGGCAATGAAAACATAAACTTCCACCAGGAGAACAATTTATGTTTTCTGGAGGACTGTTGTCATCAAAAGCACATGTCACATTAATGCTTCATTGCTGAATAAATGTAATTTTCAATCAGTTTTGAATATATGTTACGTAAATTTACGTGAACTCTGGCAAACCTTAGGGCTTTCTCTTCACTGTATCATCACACATCTCATGACAGATATAATATTCTGCCTAAAACATACATTATTTGAACTAGTGCCCTATGGAGAAAGAATCAGCCACAGGTTTTTTAGATTAAAACCCAAACATTTGGGTTTTACACCTGTATACATGCTTTTATTTTTGTTTTCAAGGCTACAAGTGGTTAATTCTGTGTTAGTGATAACCAAGACCACTGAATGATTATTCATTATCTGTCAGAACTAGTCAAATAAAATATATCCATTAATATAATCAGTAATTATGTCCCACATCAATCACCAAGCAAACTATTCAGCATTTGTCCCTGTTCCATAAATTTTCTATACATAACAGTCATCAAACAAAAAAAGAATCAAGATCTGTTTCTGAAAATCTCAGATAAATTATCCATAAATATTTGTTTAGTTAAGCAAGTCTATTGCCTGTCAGGTCCCCAAGCAGATGGTAAGTATTCCCCTGACTCCTTCCACAAGCTAATTAATATCTGGTTACACACTTATTTTTTTAGTACGTGCCACACTGACATGATTTCAACCTCATTTTCTTACCTGTGGTCAGATACCAGTTCAGAGCACATGATGTCCAATCACAAGTCTTTATTGTGAACCAAATAAAGTTTCTCCAATCATGACCAAAGAATTTTTTTTGTTCTTTCCTTAGTTCTCTTCCAGCTTCATTCAGATTTCAAATACTGTTGTATATATATCTTGTAAGGTAAAAACAATGCCAGGAACCAGATCTGTTTAATGGGTTTCTGTCTGATGAGTTATTCACTTTCTCAATTCAAAAGTGTTTAAATGTATTCTCTAAGCAGTAGTATGGGTATCTTATATGCTGATCTTTAAAGAGAATATCCTAACATCTATTTTCAACTCTAAGAAAATCAGAGCTGGGTCGAGTTATCTCAGGATATTCCCAACTCCTAACCTTGGCAGCATCTCTGCCCTATTGGAGTGATAAAGGCAGAAAGGCTTCAACTTTTCCCATAAATACATAGGTATTTTTACTCCTTCTAAAAGAATATGAAACCTTCTTTTTTAAGTAATTGGGAGAAGAAACAAGTATTTCTAGTTCCAACACTTTCCCTGAGCAGCTACAGCAACTCAGGGACTCAGAGAAACAGGAGGACAGGTGATGAGACATTTCCTGTTCTTGAAATAGAGCAGAGGGGACCCTCTGTTGGGCTGGTAATAGCAGGGTTCCCCCAGTGCCTTACTCAGATTTCTTAAGTAGCATCATTGTTTTAAGCATACAAAATTTGGGGTTCCTACTAAAAGAGAAAGTTTTGTCCTCCACAAATCCTTTTTCTAGGTTGATTTCAACCTGAACTGTGAGTACATGAACACTTGTTCCGGCATACGGGAGTAGGCGGCACAGGAGCAAAACAAGAAGACAGAGATGGGAAAGGATGGATTTTTTGGAAACATATATAATTAGTGCCAGCTTCTGAAGCTGTGATGTTAAAGTCAGCATCCCAAGACAGTGGGGCTCTGGGATCATCTCCTAGAGCTACTAGGTAAGATGTCAACAAATTCAATAACTGAGATTTTTTAGCTATCACAACAAAGAAATACTTCTGCTGATTTATGAAGGATGAGGCACTTAAGTCCTGTTAGATAATACCAAAATCTGATGGCCATGCAAAAAAATCTAAAATTGTTTTGCCTTAATCAAAAACTGGATATTATGATGAGACTGTTCTAATGATCTGAGTGGAATCACTTACAGAATCATATAATCATTAAGGCTGAAAAAACCTCTAAGATCATTGACTCCAATCAACACTGAAACTGCTGTGTTTCAGTGACAATACTGAGTCATAGATTTCTATCTTCTGATGCTTTATATGGGGGGATGTATTCTTATGTATTTTAGTCCACCAATTTTTTTTAGAGTCTTCCTTAAGGTCAACATGAGCTTTCATGTGATCATATTTTCCAAGTTTTATTTTTCAATAAAAATTAAATAATTTAGCCAGGTATCTGAACACAAAATGGTACAGCCTTGATGAAATCAGCACATTTCTGATCTATAATTCCAGACACTGATGCACTTTATAAAAATATTCTTTAAATATCTTGTGACATTTAGGGATTTAACATAGAAAGAAATATATTTTCCATCAAATTGAGTGGCCACACAAGAGATAAAAACATGAATAATGCTTATAATCCTTTCATATCCCTAATCAGTCACAGTTTTCAACTGATGTTTTTATTCTTGCATGTTTCAGTGATATCTGACACCACTTAATAATACTGAATTGTTCAGAACTTATGCCAAGCTGATAAAAAAAGTCACTAATTTGCTTACCTGCCCATATACATGAGATTCCTTCTGGCAATTGTTATTTTTTTTTTCCTATATGCTTTGCACGTATCCAGGGAATTACCCTTTTGTCTATTGTTATCCATTTTTTCTTGGCTTCCTCTGTGAAACAGTCTAACTGCACAGTTCAGATTTTACTTATTCAATTACCCCATTTTGTGATCAAAGTTGAAGTCTATTTATTTTGCCTATATTTTTAATCTAAAGCTAGCTAATATTTAACTCTACAGGTCAGGTACAACTTTCCTGTTTAATGTTGTCTCACTATGACAAAGTTCAGGTGATAATTACAGAATAGGCATTTATAAGGAGTGTTATATTTATAGTCCACTTTGCAATTTACCACAGTATTTTCATAGTGGTTGGCATGATTTAACTGGCAGCTCTTTGTGAACTCACAGTTATCTAACTGAAATTGAGTATTTGAGCCATTCCTTTAAAAATAAAGCATGATCAGTGTCACAGAATATTTTCATAGATGTAACGCTACTCTTTATCTAAAAATGTGTAACAATACCACACAAATAATTTCAAAAATTTTGTCTCTTTAAATGCCAAATTATTTTGTTATTCTGAAATAATTTTTTAGAAAAGGAGAACTATTTTCTATTTGCACTATGATAATGTGAATCAAGAACGAAAGCAGTACTTACATTTGGGTCATACATGAATATACAGCAGCAAGTACCTGAAAATTTTAATTTACGTTCATCCAAGTAAATAGTAGAAATAACCTGGCTATCCTTATCAGCTTGCTGGGGTTTTTTTTTCCATTGGCAGTTTACATAATGAAAATAATGATATGAAGTTGAAAATGTACACATCCAACAGAGCCACACCCTTTTTCTTGCTGCCATTTCACAGAATCACAGAATATGCTGATCTGGAAGGGACCCACCAAGGATCATTGAGTCCAACTCCCTGCCCTGCACAGCACCATTGCCAAGAGTCACACCATGTGCCTGAGAGCATTGTCCAAACACTTCCTGAACTCTGTCAGGCTTGGTGCTGTGGCCAACTTCCCTGGGGAGCCTGTTCCAGTGCCCAGCCACCCTCTGGGTGAAGAACCTGAGTCTGTTCCAAGCAAGATATCAGAAATAGTGTAGCCATCAGAACTATGGCAGTGACTCTGTACTCAGAACTGGTGAGGCCACACCTCAAATCCTGTGCCAGTTCTGGGCCCCTCTCTCCTAGAAAGACAATGACATGCTGGAGCTTGTCCAGAAAAAGGCAACAAAACTGGTGAAGGGTCTGGAGCACAAGTATTATGAGGTACAGCTGAGAGAGCTGGAATTATTTAGCCTGGAAAAAAAAATAGAAGCTTGAGGGGCCTCATTGCTCTCTGCAAGCTAGGAGTCAGCCTCTTCTCCTGGGTAATCAACAATAGGACGAGAGGAAATGGACACAAGTTGCTCCAGAAGAGGTTAAGATTGCATATTAGGAAAAATTTCTTCACTGAAAGGTTGTAGGGCATTGGAATGGGCTGACAAGGAAAGTGGTTGAGTCACCATCCCTGGAAGCACTTAAAGGACTTGTGGTTGTAGCACTTAGGAACATGATTTAGCGGTGAACTTGGCAGGTTAACAGCGAGACTCCATGATCTAATAGGGTTTTTTTTCCATTCTATAATTTTAAGATTAATTTAAAATCAAATTCTTCACATATGCTATTTATTCATTCCTGTTTATTTCTAATGCCTTTGGTCGGTGACTGACTGAATTGGCAATAGCCTTGCTTTAAAGTGTAGATCTTATGTACTTAATTTCAAAGTGCTAAATTATCACTGCTTGGTTTCTTTTCAGATTCCTGGGTACGTGCCATTTAAAAATGTAAACACCCAGAAGATATGATATAAACATGCAAAGATTTTAGTCAACACTGTGTTTGAGATTCCTCTCACATTAGCAAGGACAGCACAGACAACTACCAGCTCCAGGTGTTTAGATCTTTTAACATCTGTAACACCTATGCAGGAAAACTATGTTTCTCTTTAAATAAACATTTTCTATTAGAGGTTTCTTACCCAGACTTGCATAACACATTTATTTCCCTGGGTCATTTTCCATTTTACAGCAAATAGACTACAGACTGAACATAGCAATCTGACAGCAGCTTTTCCCTCCATCGATAGCATTTCTATTTAAAGATGAGGATTCAAAATCAGTATTGAAGATACATGCTCTCTTTTCTAAAGGGAGTCAGTGTACCTGTACATAACTCATCGTTTCTGTTAGTTTAGTAAGGCCAAGTTTAAAAATCAAGGAAAACCTGGCACTCTTTTCATTTAAATGTCTATTGCTCTGCAGATGTGAGTCCATATCTTCATTTAAAGCTAGCTCTATTCTCTGACCATATTACTTGTCTACAGAAATGCATTGGCACCAGCACTGGTTTAACTAGTATCCAAGGAGAGAGTCATCCCCACTGTACCTTGAGAATACAAGGATCTTCAATTACATTGTTGAGCTTGAATCATCAAAAATCTAACAAAAAGTAGACTAAAAAAGGACTCACATATAGTTGCTGCCTCCATTGAGCTTGCTTGGGGCCTAGATATTCCTGGAAGACAAAGTTGGTATTGTTGCTATTAAACTTCTTTTGTCTTTCCTCTCTTTTCCACTTTCCTATTCTCCTACTTTGTTTTTGTCTTCTCTGTTAAAAAAAAAAAAAAAGAAAAAAAAAAAGCTCAGTTCATTTGGTTAACAGGTACGGCCACATAGATAACAGAATGACAGCAAATTAGTCAGGCATGAGTTGGTATCAAATCCAGAAAATGAAGGAAACTTTTATGAGAAAGCAAGTTTTCATCTAATGAAATTAAAGAAAGAGTATATGAATCCCAAAAAGCTACCAGCACATCTGGCTAATATAGTTTGCTGCTGCTTCTCAGTGGGATAATACAGAAACCTGCTACAGTTACTAACTTGTGAAATGGAGATTTACCACAAAATACATATAAAGTCCAATAACTATCATAAAATATGCTGGAGTGCAACTCAATTTCCATGATAAAACTTCATATTCTGCTTCCTGATATTCTTGACTGATAGATTTAAACAATGCAGCCTTCACACTATTTTGAGAGTTAAGCCCGGCAGAGTTATGATCCATGACCTTCAGTACCTGCCACGGGCCTTCATGGATGATTTCTGATGAACACAGCCCAGAGTAAATACACTCTTGTAGATTGCTTGTTCCTGTGATCATAGCTATGGGTACACTGTCTTTCAGGGTTTAACTACTGTGTAACTTGCAGGTTTTTGCTTTTATAAT
Organism: Toxostoma redivivum; assembly: GCA_013397375.1. Classification (NCBI taxonomy): domain Eukaryota; kingdom Metazoa; phylum Chordata; class Aves; order Passeriformes; family Mimidae; genus Toxostoma; species Toxostoma redivivum. Next base: position 1,936,770 of record VXBI01000290.1, on the reverse strand, counting down.
ATAGAGAGCTTGGAAGCAAATACAAATATGAAAGTGACGTAGTGATCACAGGGAAATTGAAGAACCATGTGATTCTGTGTCCAAAAATTGGCAGAATTTTCACAAAAATACTGTCCTTGAGGCAGACATCTGTATCTAATTATAAGGTTAGTGGTTTGGGCTATGAAGGTAGGAGACCAACCTTGCCCCCAGTAACCTACTTATTTGTTTTATGTATTTGTAAATGAAAATATCCCAATAGCAGCAAGTGGAATTATAACTAATTTATAAGAAAAAAATTAAACAGAATTTTCAAGTTCTATTAAGCATTTTAATGTGCCTCTTACTGGATTCTTTCAGTTTTTCCTCCATCTCACTTTAAAGATAGAAATAGAATTCCCTCGGAAATTTTAATTTCAAAGCTAGAAATAGAATTCAAATGGATTTTGCTTCATTTTCTCAACACTTTACAAACAAGTATCTAAACCTGGCTACAAAGACTCTGGATAAAACTGTCTGGTGCTTTGCCTTTATAAGGCAAAGTTTTAGAAACTGGGCTGGATATCAGGTATCTCACTTTGTGTAAACTTAACTGCCTAATTATTGCTGTAGACTAAAAGAAAACGTTTTTGGTATATTTTTATTAACTTGGGTATGTGTATGTATAAACCAGTTAATTTCTAATCCTATGGCATCTTTTTTTTTCACCAGAGGATCAGCAAAAACTGTTCCCCTTTATGACTCTAATTCTGTACTCTACGGCAGTACTGACTTCACTTAAATGGAATAACCCTTAATTCAGAGAATTCTCTAGAGAGAAAGAGTATAATTAGATCTTAAAATTATTAGAAGTGGGAGAGTAATATAAGCCTTGAAGTAGCTGTTTTTCTATATTGAAATGCCTTAGCAGCAGTAGCTTGCAGGGAAGTCTATTGTCATGTGCTGCCTATGTTTTAGGCATTATTCTGCTTAAAATGCATATATGCTGGGCATGTTGTTACTAGAGAAGTTATGAATATATATATCTATCTATAAGAAGCAGGATAGTGTTTAATAAAAAGAATGAGAAAAAATTGGTATCAAGAAAATAATGTAAATATCTTCTATCTAAAAATAAACACAATCTGCAAAATGTTTCATGCACACAAGCTGGAATGGTGCCTATTAGAATCTGACTGATGCATTAGCCAATGGGAAGAGGGCGAGAGGAGGGACACTTGTCCGTGGAAAGTTAAGAGTTCTGGAGAGATCTATAATAGATTAAGACCCCCTAAAAATGTATGTCTTTGCTCTTCTTTTATAAAACTCCAAGCCCTATAATTTTATTTTGTTTTACTGAATCACTCTCACAGTAATTTGCCTAACAGAAACAAAGGAAAAAAAATAATCCTTAAAGACTGAGTCCCTTACTATCTTTCATAAATTTCCTACTATTGAAGAATATCCTAAATATACACATCTGAATCCCAGGTATCCAATCAAATAGGAAACATAACATAGAGAGCAAATCAAAGGTAAAATAAATTGGCTAGTAGTTGTTAAAGATAGCAGATGTCAAAAAAGTCTTTTTGATCACTAAACACAGAAGTGATTGACAATTTGTTATTTATCCAGAAATGTAAAATTTTTAAAACTAAATAAAGTGTAAAATGCAATTATTGACATATTTGATTATATATAATGCTAGGCATTTTTTATTCTACATATATATATTTTAGGCAAAAATAATTATTATTTTCACCTCTAATCTAACTTCCTCTCATGTTCTCAAGCAAGATAATTTGTCTTGAACTAGATGTGCTGTTAGGTAGTGATTGTCACATATCACCGTAATGCTTCCATCCTTCCTGAGGTATTTTCACATAGGAAAAGCAGATGGCATTATAGCCAGGGCTCTGCTACCACATTATTGTATGCCATGATCTGTCTCAAGTGTGAATGACTTGGGAAGGATTTCAACACTCTGTAGTTCCTTAGATTCATAAATCAATAAAGTGTTCCAAGACCCACACCTATCCACGTTCTTGTGGGTTAAAAATACATGCAATATTTTTGGCTTATCAGGTATGTTCTACCTACTGATACCTACTGGCTTGTCTGAAATTCACCCATGAATGTGTGTGTGTTCAAGCAGCAAGAGATGTAATTCTATTTATATAAAACAGAATATTGATAATTCCTGGTTTTCTTTTCCTTTTTCACTTTCAGGAATTCTTTCTGGCAGTAAAATGTTCACTTAGAAGATCAACAGACTAAAGACTAAAACATACAAAACAGAGTCCTGAGGTAATTCATGTCTAAAGCAAATGACAAAAATGGGACACCAATCTCAGAATCTTCTGGATGACAAAACATGGATCCCAAGCTAGTTTATGAGAATTGAGATTAATAAATTGTTCTCTTATAACTATTTATTCTTTTGAACATGAATGGATTCCAATCCAAATTATTCTGACATGCACACTTTAGCTATTGCTTATCCACACACCTGTCTCCTTTAAGCATTGTCTGGTGCACCTGCCTTCACTACTTCTCATGGAAACTGAACTAGAACTAAGTTTATGGTCCTTTTTTAGAATTCATCAAGAGCAGCACATAATTTTTTTAACTCTTACTCTTTTTCAAGTAAAACTATAGAAAGCAGACAGTTTTCAATTATTCCAGGTAATAAGATCTGCCTAACACTTGTCATCTGCACGGTGATTCTACTATTCCCTATCAGATTACATTTCATATATCAACATTTAAACAAAATTAAATCAAATCCCTTGAGTCTTTACTTCTATAGCAGTTATTCAAATTACCCTGCTCAACTGAATACTGAAAAGGCAAACATGTCAGTGCAGAGGACAGAGAGACACAATAAAGAGGAAATCTGGTAACCAAGCAATGTAGTCATGAGCTTCCATCTGTGAGGAGGATCAGCAAAGTTCTTGTGCTATGCCAGCACAAGGGAGCAGTGGAAGATAGAAGAGTCCTATCCCTGAACTTAAAGAAAGAATTACAGAACTGGAAGTACTTTATGGCAGATTAACGAATATTACTAGAAGACATTGGACTCTCACGAGAGAAAAGTAGTGCTGGTGCAAAGGAGCTCTGAGAGTTGGGAAATGCTGCTTCTGTCTAAATAGTTAGGAAAGAAGAACAAAGGGTACAAGAAAATACTCTGGATTTGTATTTAATGTTTAGTCTGAAAAGGATTCAGATATCACAGACAAGTATTCTGTGTATGTGTGATGTCTTTTAAAATGTAAATCAATAATGTATCACTTATGGAACATCTCAAGCCTAGGGAATGCTATTCATACCATAGATGATTTCAGCTAATGGTAGAAATGCTTCAGGGAGCCCTATGAGGTCAGCACATAGATATTACAGAGAGAAAGAAGTGGCATAATTAAAACCTCATCTGCACATTCTGGATAATTAGAAACCAAGTCTCCGTATAGCTGAAAATATCAAATGTACCATCATGGGATCATAGGATAATATGATTGTGAGCAACCTCAGAAGGTGTAATTTCCTGCTCAAAACAGTGTCAGGAAAACTGTGAGACCAAGTGGTTTAGGGCTTTATGTAGCTCAGTCCTTAGAATATCCAAGGAAGGGGAATGCATGGCTTCTTTGGGCAACCATCATGGCTATGTGAGTTTAGCAGAGAAAAGACTATTTAAGCACTGAATGGGATTATATTTTTGTCCTAAACTGGAGATTTATTTGGCACCTCTTAGCCTCAAAGGATGTATAGCCCTAGACTGGGTTACTTGACAAGATCTGAAAATTTATATACACTGTCAGGTGAATCACAGCAGTCTTCAGTTTTCAGGTGCCAGTAAAATGAAATCCCTATTTGAGATTATCACAAACTCTCCCTGAGAACAATTCTCTGGTTTGGAATGTCCACTTCCCAAAATGTCACTATTTCTGGGGGAAAAAAATCTTTTCTTAAGAAAAATTAAAAATATCTTTAGGAAATATTTTCTCTCTATATTCAATATCACTTTATCAATTTGGTTTTTTCATGATAAATTGAAATAAAACCAAGGCCTGTCTTTTCAGCAGTACAGTTCTGTGTTTGAATCTGCCCATGGATCTGTCAGGATGTGGAAGTCTGGAGGCAAGATTGGATAGGCAGTCATCTGAGCTGTGCATTATTGTCCTAAACTGACAGGAAAACATGGTGGTTTTTAAAATCCTAGATGTGCTTTCTTTCAACCTATTGACAGAGCATATGAGGAAAATGAGTAAATTAATATTTATCTAGCTCAAATGGCATTAAAATTAATGTATGCCTATATTGATTTTTTTTTCCAGGAGTTGTGAAACCAGACTCTCAAAATCATCTGTGAGTAGCCTGAATACTGAGCTAAAGCACAGTTTCTGAGCGATTGCTTTGGGTGCTACAGCATGTAGAAGAAGATCTCTTTCAAAAAGCATATCTGGATTGTTTGGCTATTATATTGTGTGTATAAAAATAGTTTAAATTATAATCATCAACTAAATTAATATCTCTACTGTGATCTAACATGCACCTATTTCAAATAACTGAACAAAGAATGATAAAAAGAAAAATACTAAATAAATTACTGCGTTATGATGAGATAATCTTGCTATTTCTGAATATATATTTCAGCATAACTGTGCTTTTATTACTCTTTACCAGCAGAAAAGTTGACTTTCATCTGAAATTATTATTCATCCTGCCAAATAAATTGAACTGTATGGAAGATAAGTGCTAGAAAAAGTAGTCTGAAAATATATATCTTATTTGTATTGCAATCAAATAGACATAATGGCAGAGATCAGAAATACAGGAGAGATTATTTAAATAAATTCTATATTAGGCAGCAGAAGAGTTCCACAAAACAACATATGTCATTTGATTCTCTCTATCTGTCATCACAGATCGTGAGCAAAACTTTCACTTGCCAAATACCTGCCGTTCATATTGGCTTCAGTAGGGTTATTGAATGCAGTATTTAGCACTGATGAAAAATCTCCCCATTCATTTGCAGCTATATCAATATAACTCTATGGATGTTAGCTCCAGACAGGCATCTGAGTTTGTAAATTTAGCCTATAAGACACATATTTTATTTGCACAGACAGCAGATCAGCTCACACACTACCTTTGAGAAGGAAAATTCTGTTTCAGGATATGGGTATCTCTTAAAATTAATTAGACAAATGCCAATTTTTGCCATATAATTAGGCATGATCTCATGCTATGATATTGTGGAAGAAGAGTGGAAATATTGAAAAAGAAATATACAAACTGGATATTTGCAGATTATTTTTGACAGTGATGTGAACAAAAGCGCTGATAAGCACAGTGTCGGGAAGAATTAGTCCAAATGATTCTGGACTCTACACAGTTACAGAGGAATATTATTACTGTGAGAATAATAATGAAAAAATAAATGTGGAAAAACACAGTTGTAGGGAGAAAATATACATGGCAGGTGGAGAAAGCTTCGCCTACAAAACTGAGTGTTAGAATATGCTAATAATAAAATCGTTAATGACTAAGTGAGCACAGTGTAGAAACTGCAGTTACCTTATTTAGATGAAGTGACTGTGTAAAATATGTTAACAGAATGCAGAAAGAGCAAAGAAGGTATGAAACACTAAAAATTAACATAGAAACACAATGTACTACTACTGAGATATTTAGGAAAAATAAATTCATCTTCATCAAGACTGTATGCACCCATTGACACTAAAGCCTCATACTATTTTAGTGGGGTTTATTTCTTATGAGTGAAATAGGAATTTATTTGCTGCTCTGTGTTCTGGGACATATATCCAAATTTCTCAAGCTTACTGCACTCTGATAGAATTCTCCAAGGTCTTTGGGGATACATAACCAACATCCTTAGGAATAGGAAAAACATTCTCAAGCTCAAATAAACATCTGAAATTCTATTTAAAGTTTATGGAAGTTATTTTTCCCCCTAAAATGTTTCAATTCATATTTAATTTTGGCTCTAAGGTTCATTGCATGTTATAATTTCTGGCCAGTTTCAGGTCAGTTTCTGGTTTCTGCTCCATTTGTACTTCCATCTCCCCGTTCCTTCTATCCCTCTGCTCTTGAGGCTGAAAAGCACAAATAACTGACTGTAACTAGTAGATATAGCAGAAGTATTGACAGTAGTCAAGCAGTGAAGACAGAAATCTGAAATCAATGGGAAACATAACACAAAGGGCAAAAGGGAACCAAATTTATCCAAAATCATAACAGATCAGCCCAAGGAAAGGGAACAAAACAAATTCCATATTTATCTATTAAAAAAACTTTTTAAAAATCTTCTTAGAATATTTGTACTACCAGGACACTGGTGTCCAAAAAGGAACCACTTATATGCTTCAAGGCTGTATTTTATTGATCTTAATGTTTATCTGTGCTGGAAAGATATCTGTATATGATTACCAATTGAGAGCACAACCAATCTGATACTGTCCAAAGGAGGTAAAAGGTCTCACTGCCTCTTGGTCACTCTCAAGAGAAATGTTACCATGAACCAAGTTCAGAGCAGCTGCTGTCCTTTTTCTCCCCTACAGCTGCTCAGCATTGCCACACTGCCAGTTGCTGCAGGGCAGAGGAAAGGAAAAGATGAGTTTGACTATCTACTGCTTGCTAAACTAGCAGCATATGGAAACATCATCCAAGCAGGAATTCAGTTCCTATACCCGGATCTGAGGAAAAAGGCTGAAGAATAAAAAGAATCATCTTTCTCCTGTGACCTCTCTGAAGTTAATCCCACCAGTAGAGAGGGGCATCTACAAAACTGGTTGGGAACAGTAATTTCATTTTATAAAAGATTTTTGTATGGCCCATTTTTATTATTATTGTTTTGAAAATTATGAACGGAAATTGTGCAAGCACAGAATATGCTGGGGCTACTCACCCTGAAGGTCCTAGTTTGGGCTCCCTTCACTTGAGGATACACACCCCAGAACCCTGCTGCAGCTGAACTAGGAGGAGCTTCAGGCAAAATCAAAAACCTTGTCGTCTCAGGAAGGTCTAAGCCGTTGCTGTAGTTTCCATTGGCATTAGGGTGAAATCCAGAATCACAATCACTACAAATCTGCTTCAAATGCAAGGTGCACTCTTTCATTATTATTGATAAAAATATGTTCAGAACATGCAGATGTAGAAGAAAGAATTCTAATCACAGTTTATTCAAGTGAGAAGCTAAGAAAAGGAATGAGCCTCACCTGACAGATGGCAGTCCTAACACTTAATATTTGAATATTGTGGAGAATGCAGCCAGAATATGGTACAAAGATAATTAATTTTAGAAATACATGAATCTAGTTCAACTAGTAACTTACAGACAATAACTTAATTTTTTCATGTTTAGCAATGAATTTTTTCCCTTTCCTATGTCATTTGATATTTTCTAGGCATACACTTCTAAAGAAATTAAAACTTAAGATTTGTGACATAATAAACATAATAGTTCTTACATTAATTTGCACAAATTATTATAATAAAATATCATATCTGAATTTATATTATGATGGAAGATAGGTTATGGAGAATGCATATATTTGTCTTCAACTACATTTCCCTGTGGTACAGAATTACTCACAAATATATGGAGCAGGGTACTGAATTTGTACACCATTAAAATTCTTCTATATATTGTAGGAGGAAACAAATAAATTAGTAGAAGTATGCTTCATGTCTTGGCTGATTACAATCAACGTTCTTTCTGGACTGACAGCTGTCAGAATCAGAGTCATAGCACTACAATCCAGCTAGAAAATCTTGAAGAGGAACAGCACATGCTGGGATCATTCCTGATGCTCTAAATTGGCCAGAGAAGGTCAGCACAGAATAGCCTGAAGCACTGTTCCCGACCAAGAACCCAGGGAAACACAACGTGCATCCAAATGCCGTAAACCCCCAAGGCAAAAGCCCACACCAAAACTGTGGTAATATGAGGGAATGAAGCCATGTGGTGAGACAGACAGATATTGAGAGTCTCTCAGAGGAAGAAGTGCAAGCCTCATTGATGAATAATTTAAATCCTAAATGAATGATACAAATGCAAATATACTGAAGGGAACGATCCACTGACAGGGCATTGAGTAAATGGATATATTGATGGTTTTTTGTAATTCTCTTTTCATACCTGTACCTGCTAATTCCAAAATGATCCTAGGTCATGAGGTTCTGAATCCCTAGGCATTCTAATATAGCACATAATAATAGCAATGGATACTGTAGAATAACTAACAACTTTTTGTGAATCCTTACATAAAAAGTAAAGTTGCTTGCTGTCTTACTGTTTTCCCATGTGATGTTACCTTTAATAGACTAGGAAATTTAGCTCACAGAAGTTCTGTCTTATGGATTTTGCATTTAGAATTCATATTCTTGTCATCAAATTACTGTCTCTCAGAGTGAATTACATGTAAAATATACATTGAATGAAATCCAAAATATAACTTTTCTTTTATTACTGATTAAACTAGCTGTAAAATTAAATAGAAATTTTAATCACTTTTAGACTTTAATTTCATGCAGACACTTCTTTTGTCATCCTAAAAACTTGATAGTCTTTCTCCCATGTAGATATCTGAAGTCCTGAATACTAATACCATACTAATACCTATATGCAGACACACTGATGATGTATGCCTTAAGGCCAAATATAATTGCCTCTGTGTGATCTCATTGACATTAGTGGTCCTGCCAGGAATAGGAACTTTTTTTTAGATGGAAAAATTGAAACACAAAATAACCAGACCTAATTCAAGGTGAATTTTGTAACACCATTAATAAAGCATTCCCATTTTTCTATGTAGGGAACTGTGTAGATCATGTGGCTTTAGGATTAAGAATGACATGGTGTCCGAGGCATCAGCACAGTGCAAGCAAAGACAAAGTACTGCTTGAAGCTTGAAGGTACCAGCTCTGGCAGCAGCAATTGCCACCACACTCACCCAGTGCCTTTCTCAGTAGCATCAACAGATATTTGCTATTTGAATGTTCAAGCAGCTGATTTCTATCTTCTCCAACAGAAGTAATTTGGCAGTCTGTTGTCCCCGGCAACTGAATGCTTTGCCTGAGCCTGAAGCACAGACAGTCATAATCTAAATGATGATCATTATTATTGCGAAGGACAAAAACAAAATCTAGAGCTATAACCTGAAGTTCTGGAAAAACATAGAAGAGTAAGATGAGAAAGCAAGACTGATAAAAACTAAAGGTGATGATGAGAGACATCAACCTGTCAGGGAATCACAAAGGCCATCTTAGCCCAAAATGGGATTCAAAATACAGTTTCAGTATTGCCCTTGACAACTCTGAAGACAATCCCAGCTTTATAAAAAATTGTAAGCATATATAACATAGATGATGAATAAATTTTAGGGGCATGCAGGATGTATGTGGTAAAAGCAACACAAATATCCTATGCTAGCTGGAACAATGGCAGAGGGAGGAAGGAAGGAAGGAAGGAAGGAAGGAAGGAAGGAAGGAAGGAAGGAAGGAAGGAAGGAAGGAAGGAACTATCAAGAATTAACTATATTTTGCTCCAGTGCAAAAAAAGTGTTTATTCAAATAGGAATGCAAACACATTCAAATAGGAGGGCAAACACATGACTTTAGAAAGTCAAATATGATATAAATGCTGGACTAAATCTGAGTCTTTTCGTTTTTATCCCCCACCAAAAATATGGTGGGAAATATGATTAGAACCATTTCCCCAGAGCTATCTTTTCCTGACAATACCAGGTTTAATTGCTAACTGCCAAGATGTTGAAACAGATCAGTAACACATCTTTAGGCATATAGTCCTCTAAATTCTCTTAACGAACTTGAGAAGGCAATAGTTAAAATGTCAGTGAAAACCTTGTAACCACTATTTCAAAATGAGCTGCTCTCCTTGAGGCCAGAAAATGCCATATATAGTTGTGCTGAGGAGCAGCGGCGCTCAGGAGAGCTGTCCTTGGGCCGTGGCGAGGGTGGCGCCGCAAGGGCCAATGCCACCAGGGGGCAGAGGACACGGGATCGGCCACGCCGGATGGCTTTGGGCTCCGGGGTCACCCTCCCTCGGCGTTTTGGTCTTTTGCAAAGTTAGAAACCGTACAACTTTATCGATAAAACATATATCTCTATGGCATTCTCCGTTTTTTAAATCACACTAGAGACGCATATTTAGAATGATTCAAACTTTCCCACTCGCATGCGTATTTTCCCAATCAAATGTAAATTCTCTCCCATTACTTTCTCAATGCTTGTTGTTAGCTGTCCAATTTTAATATATTTTCCTCTCACACTTCTCTATTGGCTTGCTACAGAAAATTATCAAGCAATAAGCACAACGAGCATTAAGCACTCCAGGAGGAATAGATCAACTACAAGACTGCAGGAGTGTAAATCACCACAATGAAAGATTTTCAGATGTCACCTACTGCTCCTGTAGTTATTACAACCCATCCTTCATTTCCTGCTAAAACCCACATCTCAGATCTTGTCTTTCAGTAGCAGTTACCTTGCTTTGACTGGGGTTATCTTGATCAGTTCTAAACCAACCAATCAAGGTGGATAAAGGGGGGCGGCGGGGGGGTAGAGAACTATAATATACATTCACATAAGCAACATCAAAGTTCAAGCCACTCAAGCCACCATCGGGAGACAGAACAAAAAGGTTTTCAGAGTCATGAAGTTCTGGTGCCTCCAGTTTTCAGGCAAGCATAGTGTGACTCTTAAATTTAACATGAATGGATGGGGCTTCAGTGAAATTTGAATTCTTAAATGTATTTTCATATTTTAATTCTTTTCTTGTTTTCTTTCCAGATAGGCACCTAAAGCACTGGACTCTGGACCCTACTGGCCTGTAATTGATCCAGTTTACTACTAATTGTTGAATACCTAGAAGCAAAACACTGATTGTTCAGTAAAGGTCACAGTTTCATTGTGATTATTTTCTATTGCTGTTATAGATATATCAAAGTGACATTTTTAATGTAAAAATGAGAATGATGTCACTGCTAGCCATTACGACTTGACTAGATGTTAGGTATTATAGAAAGTGCTAAAATAAATATGTTCCTCTTCACTCTTTCTACTACTGTCTTTGGGAACTTGAATACCTTTTCAGATAATTTTCTTTTTCACTAAGATAAAAAGCAATAAGGGAAAAATTCAACTTGAAAACTCATCCACTCTTCAAAGGAAAAGTACTCAAAATATTTTAAGATATTTTTTTCCTCTGGTGTTTATCAGAGTCAACAAAATGACTTCTCCAAATATTATTAGGGAAAAAAAATATGGATGTTTTTCCTTTGAGTCATACATCTGAATACAGAGATTTTAACATTTGTTTCTGCAAATAAGCAATGCTCACTTCATAAGATTGATTATGTATCTGATTATATATCCCTTAACGTAGCTGAGGCTTTGTAATTAGTACACAGTCAATTACTATGAAACCATCTTAATACAGTTTATATATATATAAGTTTTATTTTCAGACACCATTCACAGTTGTGTAAATCCAGGATAATTCCACTGAGATTAAATTAATCCAGAAATGAACCCTCATACTCAACAGACTGTGTCCCACCTCTGATAAATATAGAGGATGACACACGGTAATAGTGACACAAAGGCCACACCTCTGAAAAGCTCACGAGAATAAGGAAACACCTGTTTGTGCTGTGGAAGAACAGGTGGGAAGCGGTGGTTTGCCGGCTCAATATCCTGTGCTTGCGATTACAAAGAACGGTGCTCAGGTGCCTCTTTTTTTTTGCCCTGTGAGTTTATTAAGAAGCCGCCGGTGCTTTGCACTACTCTAGAGATGCCTTTCCAGCATCGCATGGCTCCCCCCATCTCCCTCCCCGTGTCACCTCGCCGAGCCGTGCTGAACTCACACCGTTCTGCCTGCTGGGTAGTGCAGGAAGCCTTAATTACAGCCTGAAAATGATACCCGCTTCCCCCGGGAGCCTCCCCAGCTATTCCTATGGGATGGGAGAAGCTGAGAGGAGCCAGGTGGGGGGAGGCTGGCGCTCCCGGGCCCCGAGCGCGGGCAGCGGCGCCTCCGTGCGCGCCGGCGAGGCGGCCCCAGCACCACGGCCAGCTCCGAGCGGGCGTCGCGCCCGAGCGGCCCCGGCCCCG